>VXAK01024410.1:7578-140637 GCA_013399435.1 Arenaria interpres
CGCGCTCCGGCCTCATCGGCCCGTGTCTCCCGCGCAGCCCGGTGCGGCGCTCGCCGGTGAAACAGGCGTAAGCGGAACCGGCCGCCTTACCTTAGCGGGTGACAACAGTCAGGGCCCCTTTCATCCCACCGCCTTGGCGAGGGGCTGCCGCTTCTCGGGGCGGGCACAGCCCCGGGGAAGGGACAGCCCGGGTCGCGGTGGCTTCAGTGCATCAGCCGTTGGTGTCGGGCACGTCGCCGGCCCGGGTTGTGTTTTTACAGGAGTGAATAATGATAGTAATAACAACAACAATATTACAGCCGTTTTTATCAGTCTTTTTGTGGTACGGGAGAAACTGGCGTAAAAAAAAAAAATCCTCTGCCTGTAGATGCTGCCAGACAATTCTGTTCCCTGTTACATCTGAGCGGCACCAAATCTAGATGGCTGCTCCCTTTCGTTCCGGTTGGAAAGGAGGTTCTGTGGCTGCGGTGGGTGTTCTTACGCAGGGGGAGGGTGAGTTCTGCCATTGTTGGTGTGTAAAGCTACGAAATGCTGTGTGTGTGTGAAGGAGGGGGAGAGGGGAGCACGCTGCAAGAGCCTTGGGCGCTGCAGGGAGCAAGAACAACATCCAGGGGAATCTTTTCTCCCCGGGGTGGTGTCCCCAAGCCTCACCGTGAGGGCAGGGCCGGCTGACGGCCCCCGGGGCCGCGGGAGCCCCCAGGCAGCGGGAACGCTCCTGCCTCACTGTCCCTTGGGGTGACCCAGGTGGCAGAGATCCCCCTGCTGCTGGGGTGCCAGTGTGGGCTGGGGGCATAGCTGGGCCGGTGGGGCTGGCCATCCCAGTGCTGGCACCCCAAAACACTGGACTGGGGCGATGGAGTGCTTTGATGGATTTGCGCAGGTGGCAAGTGTGATCTGTGAGGGAAGGGAACCCTGGGGGGAGCCACCCTGTCGGGTCCCGGGGAGGTGGCTGGGAACACAGCCCTGGAGCTGGCTGCTGCCTTTTCTGTTGTGCGTGTACCCGGTGGTATCTTTTGTCCCTGCCTCCTTCCTCGACGTACGCTGGGACTCGCGCGGAATGTTAAAGAGGGGCGAAAGCACGGAGGAAGGCGCTGGAGGGGGGAGCGGAGCTGCAGGCGGGGCGGCTCGGCTGGACCCCCGGCCCCGGCCTGGAGGGGGTCTCAGGGAGCCAGGGCGGGCGCTGCCGTGGTGCTCACCTCCCCGGCCTGCTCCAGGGTGGGCACAGCAGGCTGGGTAAGGAGAGGTGGCCGTCGCTCGCCCCCCCAGGTAAAGCCCAGCTGTTTGCAAAAGAAGCGGTTGGAAGAGCAAGCCTTTGGCCCCCCCATGGTGGTCCCACGTCACGGAGGCGGCGATGACTGCAGTCACCCCACCTGTGAGGAACAGCAAAACCTGTTCTTTGTTTCCCGTATCGCTGTGGACGGTGATGGTGCTGGACCAGAGCAGCCATCGTCTGAAGACACGACGGGAGACGGCGAGTGGGAATGGGGTGGAAGAAAGAGGAGAAAGGGGCCGGGTGAGGATGGGCACGGAGCAGCCCCCGGGCGGTGTTCCCATACACCAATGGCCCAAACCGCTGTCGAGCCTGCGGTGAACGTCTGGGCAGAGGAGGGGAGTCTCCCGGGGACGGCGGCGGTAAGTCAGCCCCGTGGCAGTCCGTCCCCGGCGGTGGAGAAGGGCAGGTGTGTTTGCCGGGGGCTGCGGGCTGCTTTGGCAGATAATGGCTTCCCGCTGGCACCGGCTCGGCCTCCGCTCCCCGCTTTGTTCTGAAAAGCAAAATCCATTTGCTGCTCCGGAGAGGCCGCATCTGGGCATATTTAGGCTGTTCCTTTTCTTTGTCCCTACCTCAGTTTGAAACGCAGTTTGCGGTTCTGTGGTGTACTGTGTGTTTCGTGTAGGGCTGTAAGGAGGCCCGCCCGTCCATCACATTCCCTGCTTGGGAAGAGCTGTTATTTAAATGTAAGCTGGGCTTGCTTAATGCCTTCCCAGAAAAACAGCAATATCTCTTACAAATAAATAAGCATAGGCTTAACTTCTGCTTGCCCGGTAGGTGTACGTGTCGGTAGGCCTACTTCTTGCCTTAAATTAAGCATATGCTGAAGTGTTTGCGGAGTTTGTGCCTCCATTAATCTCTGTAAATAGCTGTAACTCTCAGTGGGTCCCTTCGCTCTGGACATCTGTTCCTGTTCCCTGGGAATGCTCTGACAGGCGGTAAGGCACTGGGTAGTTGAGGGACTTACTGAGTCACGGATGACGAACCCACCGTTGCGTTCAGCCACCGACAGGCTGCATCTTCCTTCAAGAGGTGTTTTGGTAAATCTGCCTCTTTGTAAATATGAGCTATAAAAAAAGTTTGCATTAATCTATTGGTTAAAATTAGCCGTAGATGGAATTTGCTTCCTGTGAGTTCCTCACTGTGAGGGCGGCTGTGGCGCTGGGGCAGGTTGCCCGGGGAGGCGGTGGAGTCTCCATCCTTGGAGCCGTTCGGGAGCCATCTGGACGTGGTCCTGGGCAACCGGCTCTCGCTGGAGCAGGGGCTGGGCCAGATGACAGTCTGTCAGCCAGTCTGGGATGCTGTGAAATAATATTTACATAGTTTACTGGAAGCTTCGGTGCAATCTTTAAATAGCAGTATATTTAAAAACTTATAGCTGAAAGCGTGTTGGGATGTGGAGCCCTCCTAAGGAAGCTGTGTGCCCGGTGCACATGTTGGTGTTTGACAGCTGTTCACTAATTGCTCTGCTGTAATAGTGATGGGTCTTCAGCGCTGGCCTGGGCCGTGGGACCGGGACCACCAGCCCAAGGGATGGAAGCGATTTCCTCCGGCCTTTGCTTGTTTAGGGCCTTCCTGAACCATTGAATGCATCAGGATGCTTGATTATTAGGAATTACTGGAGTAATCTTATAAACTTAATCCACTTCTTAGTCATTTTTTTTTCCCTGCGAGAAGGAAGGCAGTAGTATGTCCCTTGGAGAAGCACATCTCATTCATTTCAGTTTGGGTTTCCTGAGAGCCACGGAATTGAACGCGGCCCGAACTAAAGAGAGGTTTCCATGAGTATTCCCTTCGCCTCTCTCAGTGTGCTTGGGTGGAAGAAAAATGGGCAGCAGCTTCTATGTCATTTGATTGAATAAATAATGTGTCTTTGGAAAAAGATCCTTGAAGAAAAGAATATCTCTTTATATTTCAAAACACAGGCCAGAAGGAGGTTTGTATGTGGAGCTGCTCTCTCCAGTTCCAGCATTCTTCTTTTTCCAAGTTCTGTTCAACTTCCATGACTTGTGATTGAATAAACTGAAATTACAAGCTTCCTCCTGAGATGACATTTTGTCATGCATTAGAAATTGTCAAAAAGGAGCTTATGTTCATGAAAATATCTTGATGCATGACATATAATTGCATATGCCTTGAAATAAATAGTTCTGGATGTAGTCGCTGCAGCTCAACCTTTTTTTCTCACCTCAATTCTTGGGTAGCGCACTGGGCAGAGCGTTGTGTGTGAGAAATGAATCCTGAAGGATTTCGGGACCTGGGGATCCCCTGTGTCACGCTGCCTTTAGCGAGACACTTTTGGTAAATACAAGCAAAACCAGCTTTTGGGTATGAGGGAAATGGTACCTGTGGATGGGATGAACTCCTGCAAAGCCTAGGCTTATCTATAGTTCATCTAACATCAGGGGGGAGAATAAAAGTAAGATTTGCCACAACGATGTCATGGTGAAGCACAGCTCAGGCCGTGAGGTGACAAGGAATGTGGCTGCAAACTGCCTCGGTCTGTGCAGACCCTTTCAGAAGGGGAGGTGTGTGGGAACCTGGCTTTTTTCTCTTGGGTTTTTGTCTTCCTGCTGGGTTTGGTGCTCTGGAAGAGTCTCCCTCCAGTCTCCTTCCCCATACTTGAATGTGATGTTGAGGGAGTTGTTGTGTGTGTGTGGTGGTGCGGTACCTGAGATGGGCTGCCAAGGCCCCGGGAGGAACGCGTATCGCCCTGCTTGCCGAACCGCTTGATTTGTTACTGAGGAAAAAGGCTTCCATTTGTCTGCCCTACCGGACTGGATGACAGAGCAGTGACATCGTGGAGCTCAGTGTTGGGTTTCTCTACTTTGCATCTTAAGCAAACCGTAAATTAGTGAAATAAGCCCGATAGTGAGTTGTTGGGGGGAAGCATCTGAGTTCTAGGTGGTTGCAGTTAGGTTCAAGGTGACGTTTCCTGGTATGTTGCCTCCATGGTGAAGCTGTCTCTGACAGCTCACCCTCCTCCTGCATCACCATTGGGTGGCTGGAGGTTCTCGGAACCTGGCTGTTCCCACAGGGACAGGCGCTGCCAAGGGGCTCTTCAGCCACACACCCTCATTGTACTGGTTTGGGGAGCAGTGGCACTGGAAGAGCCTTGGATGGATGGATGATGGATGGCCACCTTTCAGAGGGCATGGGCATCACCACAGGCGCTGTGCCAAGGAGCGGTTGGTGGACAGTGGGGGTTCCTTGTGGAGGGCTACAAGGAGGGCAAGAGGCCAAGCAGTGTGGGACCACCCTGCCTCCATGCAGTATCCGCCCCTGCTCTGGATCCACCAGTGCCCTTGAGAGGCTTTTCTGTAGGAAAGCCAGGAGATCCTGAGAAGAGACCTTTCATGAACAACACCATGAGCAGCCTCTATAAGAAGAGGTCTGTTGTTTCTGCTGTGAATCCTCTCCTGTAGAAAAGCACAGCTCACGGAGCGTGAGCAGGGGCCTCCCTTGGTCACAGCAGTGACACAGTGTCCTGGTAGTAAGCAATTCAGAATAGTAACTTTTTTATTGACTTTTTAAATGGAAAAAAAAATCAGGATTGGTTTTATAGATTCTAAGTGCATTGGCTTCCCAGGGATAGCACGTAAAACTTTAAATGGTGATTAAAAAGTCCAGATAAGGAAGCATTTCATAAGTGAAAGGGCTTGCATATCTACTTGTTGAGGCATAGTTACAAAATTAATAGGCCGTGGCTCTCAGTAGGTCAATAGATTTTTATAAAAGCTTGCGTTTTAAACCTGCTTTTAATGTTATCAACATATTTTGGCCACTATTACTGACACTAAGAGAATTCTAGTTTTAAACTAAAAGTAATGTAATGACATTTAAGATGGTTTATATTAAAATGTGGGTCTGAGGGAGCGATGAAGTTCTAGTTTTCTGTATACGCCCGTTCAGGGGGAGCTCTGTCTGTCCTCACCCCTGCGCTCTAGTAAAGCGACGGGGGTTGTGGTCGGGTATTTTACAGGGTCGGTGCTGCAGGTGGTTTGGCAGTCCCTGTCCTTGCTGCCAGACACTGCTCCTGGCGAAGGGACCACAAGGATCTCCCTGGGTTCGATGTTGTCAAGATCCGTGTTGTGGGCTGGCCATGGGAGGGCACTGTGTAGTGGTAAATGTAAACCCAAGGTTGTCCTCTGTTTCTGCACAGATCCCGTGTTCCTGGGAAGCAAACACGGACTGTGAGCCCCTCGCCTGTGGAGCAAAGCCCTCCTGCTGCCGCAGCAGCCTTCCCAGCGCGGGGACACAGCTTCTGGGGAGTTCTGCTCCATGGAGCTCTGATGGCGTGGCTTGTTTGGGAAATATAACCAGGCGTGATAGGAGTGCCAAGTGAGCTTACCTTTCTGCAGGGAATAAACTGAATATCTTAGGTGTTACGGGAGGAAAGGGGCCACCTCTGCAGCTTCCAGGCTGGAGCTGCGTCTTCAGCCAACAGGAGGTTCGACGGGTTATAATATTTATCCTTTCTAAACCCAGTACAGCTCGTGATGCAAGGTGGGCTGTCCCCAGAGGTGCTGTAGGATCCGGAGCCCCCATCGGGGGCTGTGGGACCGGGTGCTATTACCTTTGCCCGTGTCGCCCCCGCGGGTGATGCTGCGCGGGCCCAAGGAGGCGCAGCCCATTTGGCAGCTGACAGATTTCAGCTGAATCAGGCCAAATCCACAGCCTCGCAGTCCCCCAGGATTATTCAGGGCCCAGACCTCTTGCTTAATTAAACTCATATAAACTGGGACTTGCCTGAGAGAGCGGGAAGCCTCCTAATGGCAGGGAGGGCTGGTTTGTCTGCCGGCGAGGGGCTGTATTTTCACTAGCAATGTGCAGTAGCAGCTCGGTTTAGTTACAGTTCTGTAAATTTTGAACAGAGAAAGTCTCGCTATCGTAAATTTCTTTCTCTTTTGCTCTCATTCCCGCTTCCTCTTTAAGTGTTTGTTTTCATTGTGTTGGATGGGAGGCTGTTACTGTAGCAGTACCAGAAAGGCTCCCGGGCGGCTCTGCCCCTCGTAGCCAGAGCCCAAGCGCAATCCCGTAAACACTGTTATTTTCGGGAAGCTGGGTAAGAATGCAGTGGCAGGTTGGGTGACTTCTCGGACTTGAAAGGAATGTGGTTTTACTGGCGGCGCGCTCGGCTTGGGACTTGAGCCGCTGCCACTTCATTATTAAAACCTGCCGGGGTTTTACCTTCCGCCGGGGCTGGAGCTCTGGGAAGGGCTCGACCCGCTGCCCTGCCGGCCTTTCCCAGCCTGGGGTGCTTCAACTGCTCCTGCCCCCTCCGACTCCTCCTCTCCCCTCCCGTGAAGAAGGAAGAAAAACAAAACCTCGGGAAAGAGATTGTTTTCTGCAAAGAAGCAGCAATTTACGAGTAATTCATTTTAAAATAAGAGATGTGGTTAAAGTGCACAGGCCCGGAAGCTAACTGTAGTTAAAATAGCTTGGAAAAAAACCACCACCGACAACCCAACCCAAACCCCAATGAAACAAATCCAGAAACTTGATTCTTGAAATGCATTGTGAAATGTCTGTCCTCCAGATGATGCCTTGACTGGGCAGCAGACTCAGTGTGTACGTCTGTAATTGTTCATTCTTTCCTCCCTCTGTTTTTTTTAATCGTGATTCCTGTGCTCTGGCAGGATGTGGATATTTGCCAGAATCCCGATTTCTAGGAATTGGGAACTTTTCCTGTAACAAAAGAAATAGCCACGACTGTGAGAACACCGGCAGGACATGAGAACACCGGCAGGACATGAGGAATAGCTCCGTGGATGAGTTGTGCTTTGCAGCTGAGCTGTAGCACCTTGCTTTTGTGCCCAGCTCCACGGGTCGGTGTTGCTTTGGTGGTGTCCTGCTAACTCAAGGCAGGTTTGCTTTTTTTACCATGGTTTATCTGCTGGCAAAGAGCAGGATGGTTCAGAACTGTGCACAGTCAGGCTCTCCTCTCCTTTGGCAGTTCCCAGCCTTGAATAGTCCTGGCTGGAGGGTGGAAGTATGTTAATATAATCTGTGCTTTTCTGCGTTTGTTTTCAATTGAAAGCAGTTCAAAGTCCAACTCTCCTTATGGATCTTTATCCCGATGATCACACTGTGCTGATCTTGGAGAGATGGGAGTGATGAGTAACGCTCAGCAGAAGGTGTCCTGGAATGACATCCTCGTCGACTGTCCATCTGGCGACTGGTGTGGCGGGGAAAAGCTCCACTTCTGGCCTCCCCCCGGTGAGAGGAGGCACGAGGTCCTGAGCGCTGTGGAGGGTGTCCATGCACACCTGAGGGCTCGTTGCGGCTGGAAGGGTGCTCTGCTCTTCCCTGCCCCTGCCGGGCGAGCACGAGTTGTCTTTCAGCTCTTTGGGGGATGAGGCAGCATCTTACCTCCCAAGAATGAAGCGCTCTGGAAGATAAGAGCAGGGAAGAAGTTTTTTTTGGGATAGGTGGGAGGGAGGAGAGCCAAAGGAATGTGTTTGGGTTTCTGCTCTGCGTGCAGCTCTCCTCTTCCTCTTCCTCCTCCTCGTCCTCTGTTTATCCAGCTCCTCTGATGAGAGAGAATGTCAGGTCTCCTTCACGCCACGGAGTAACTTACGTAAACTGTCATCAACTTCTGAAATAAGTCAACAAAAGCATTTAACTTTTTAATCATTGAGAAATTACAATAGGGACATTGCTTCACAATCTCAGTATTTTATTTTTTTTCTGCTGAACGCCAGCCAGGCTTCTTTTTTTCCTGGCTTTTGGTATTTCCATGTGAAATCTTGCTTCATCTCTACTGCTAAACGAAAGCAGAGACATTTCACTCAAACGTTTTTGTCTGATTGTTTGAACAAACTTAATAAATGACCATCTATTTTTTTCCAAAAAAATTTATTGGCTGATATTTTCACCAGCCCTCCTTATGGCCGGCAAGTGATAAGGTGTTCTGGCCAGCGTGCAATGGAAACCATAGCCTTGCAGCCATCAGCTCTGCTGTGTCCAACAAGAAATAATTGTAATAAAAAAATCTGAATGAAAATGAATGACTTTCTATTACAAACAGATTGCCTCGCTTTCTTGGCTTTGAATTCAGAGATACAGATTCAGTCTCTGGCAGGTCTTTGAGTCTGACATCCCTGGAAGCTGGGGGTTAATACCATCTTGTTGTTGCCTGGCTTTTGCCTGTATCTTACTCTCTTTAGCATTTGCTTTTAGTCGGTATAGGAAGGCATTTGCTGGCCCAGCTGGACCTTCGCATCTACTCCTGTGAGTTAAAGGGACTTGAGGGATGACTGTGGATGGGCTCCCTGGTCCATGAAGCAGAGCAGGATTCACTGGGCAGTTTTAGGTGGGCATCGCTGGAAAGCTGCTGTTCTTGCCTGAATGCTGGGCAACAGAGAGCTTTGGGGTGTGTGTTGCACCTCTTGCAAGGGTTTGGATGTGTGGCCTTTAGGGTCATGGAGATCATCATCTCTGGTCTCAGCTGACATGGCATCTCTAGCAAATCCAGGAGTGTCACTCAGGTATGCTACTGAATATGAAATGATTTTTTAAAGCCTTTCAGTCCTCGCACAATTGTCAGATGGCAGAGGCTGAAGGTGTTAGAAGAGCTAATTCCCCGCTGTGGGAAGGAATTGGCAGAGGGGGGGTGGCCAGGCGGTCCCAGCACATGAGCTCTGTGCCGAGGGGAGGAGGATGAGGTCTCCCCAGGTTCTCGTGTGGAAGAGAAGTGTCAGGTTTTGTGGTGGGAAGGAGGAGGCCAGGCTGAGGCCATTGGAGATGGAGACAGCCCAGGCACCTGGAAATGAGGCTGAAAAGAGATCCTTTAGCCCAGATTATTAAAATGAACTGAAATCCGGATTTCTGGGTTGGTGTAATGCTATGGCTCCCTCATTACCCTGGTGCCCTGCTCCTGGGGGGGCTGGGGCAGGCACAGCTGGGTGGGCTGAGGACCTTCAGCTGATGGTCATCTGCTGCCACCTGCAAGTTGTTACCTGTGGGCGGCTCCCAGGCACCATCTTGTTTAGCAGAGGGAGTGGAGGCTGCTGCTGTTGGGTGATAGCCTCTGGAGCAGCCGCTATGGATCTGGTGGATTTGCACTGCTGAAAGGCAGGTCCTGCTTTCTCAGGTACATCTTGGGACCTTCTGTGAACCAATATAAATGGCTAGCTTGCAGGCAGCTGACCGTCCCTTTGCTGGGCTGTTGAATTACCAGAGAGGCAATGGGAGCCAGAGGTATGCGGCAGGAGGGTGGTGGAGGAGGTGTGTGAAGAAGGGAGGGCAGGACATCTGCTGTTTGGTGGCTGTCAGCTATCAAGTTGGGTGTCTGGGTCTCATGAATCCAAAGCTTTGGCTGGAATCCTGACCCTGGTGAAGTCTGTGGTGAGTCTGTCTAAAACCAGCTCATCCGTAGCCTTCTGGGAACGGTAAATGGATGAACTCCCCAGCAAACAAGAAGAGAAGACAAAGGTCTCTTGAGTTTGTTTGTGATGATGTTTGTGGTGACAGGAGTTGTGAGAGGGACTCATGGCATGTGGACAGAACCACGGGTCTGTGCTTTCTGCTTATGCTAATTTAGCCTTATTAACAAAGCGGCAGAAATGGTGCTTTTGAAAGAGCAAGCGGCACTGTACTCACTTAACCTCTGCTCTTAGGGAGGTGATGTTGTGTGTGGTGTAAAATATTGGCTTAGCCATTGCTTATAGCTATTGAGCCAAAAGAACTTGAAAATACTCAGCTTTGGACAAGTCTTGCTATAGTGAACTGAATGATGGCTGCAGATTGAGTGGAATACTTAAATGCAATTTCACTTTATAGCTGTGGTAATGTTGTAATTGTTTGAAATCTCAGTATTACCAGGCTCTCCTCCCTGGCTTTATCTGTGCTTTTTTTCCCCTCTCTTTTTAAAAATGCAGTCTCGGTGCTAGTGTTAACACGCAGACGGGTCAGTAGGTAGACACCCGAGGAGATGGTAAACCCCTGTGTGCCCGAGAAGGTGTGTGCTGTGGTGGGAGAGCTGCTTCACTCCTGTCCTTGGGCAGGACTCTCTATTGCTGCCTCTGACTCTCAAACACTCAAAGTACTATGTATCTAGAGCCTTTGGGGTGGTTTTCCAGTTATTTATAATTTTTCTTACTGGAATGCCAAAAATTAAGTATTGTGTTTGTATTTTTAAGAGGTACATTGGTACTGTACATTGGTACATGCTCTGGTTTTGTACTGAGCAGGGAATTCTACCATTTTTAATGGCTACAAATATGTTTAAACTAGGCACAAACAGCCTAGGCGTTGTGGAGGTACAGATACTTATCTAAACTTGTGGAAACTTCTTGAATCCCATGAAGCTACTGACTGAATAGTATCATTTGCCTTATGGTTAGGAGACATTCATCAGCTATGACAAAATTGGTTGCTCTTAAGATGTGATTTTTTGGTACATCCAAGGAGCTGAATTAACACCTCGTTGCAGCTGGAGCAGGCAGGCTGGATGGCTTTGCCTTCCCCTTCCTTTGCTCCAGCTGTGATCCCCCTGCCCTTTGTGCCGGCACTCTGCCGATAGCTGGGTGAGTTGGTACAGGTTAGCCAGAAGAGGTTAGAAGTAAATCACAGTTCAGGACGGGTCTGGTTTCTGCAGTCCCAGTGAGTTCCATTCACCTGGATGCAGTCGTGCAGTCCCGCGGCTGTCTCGGGTAAGCGGTGGAGGCCAGTGGTTAGATGGGCGGCAGAAAGACCTTTGTTTTCATCCTTGCTCTCTGTTTTGCTTCGGTTCCATCTGGTCAGGTCTTGTCACTTAATATTTTATTCCTCATTTCCAGTGTCTGTAGAAGAAAGTTAACTCCTGGAGGTCAGGCAGGAGATAATGAACTCAACACTAAAAGTTCACGTGTGAGTTCAGCTTGGCTTTTGGGTGAATAATGCCTGCTCCCGCAGCCTTGGCCCGAGGAGGCACTTCTCGTTTCCGTTCCTTGCACAAAGGAGCTTTGTGGTTTGGTGATCCCTTGCGGGGAAGGCTGGTCTGGAGGGTGCTGTGACACACCTCTGTCCTGACAGTGTCCCTCACGGTGACTCACCAGTACTCCCCGTTGGAGCAGAGGCCTATTAGACAGCAGAGTGAGTGGGATGAGTCATGTTTCCCCGTCTTCTCCCTTGCTAGTACCTGCCAGGCTTACCCAGCAGGAGGGCTTGCTTCTACTGTATTGTCATCTCCTGGGCTACATCTTCTGCTGGTTCTCGCCCACAGTTCTGGTGCTTATCCTCTCTAGCAGTAGTGGTTGGTTAGAGGCTTGTAGGAGACAAGTCCAAGAGCATTCTCATTAAAAACTAGATGTTCCTGGGCTATCAGCAGCCTGAGACTACTGCAGGTGTTTCTCCTTCCTCTGAAGCTTCTTTGTGGTTGTGCCCATCACCGTCCATTTAACAAACAGTAGTCTTTGCTGTGCTGTGTCGTTGTGGCTTCACTGAAGTCTTGATGAGTAGGAGGTACACCATACACTTTGTGCCCCAATTCTTTTCCAACTCATCAGAGAAATGCACTCTCTTAACTCCATGGGGTGCTAACTTCAGTAAGGCTGGAACATTTTACGTGCCACGTGTCTCTGTAGTTACAGTTTCTCTCTTAGAGCATGTTTTTTCCACTTTTCAGAGTTTATTGTATTCTGAATTTCTCTTGTGTGCCTGGGTTAATCCTACTGATTAGGAGGTGGCTTTGGGCTGACCAATGAATTGATGATTTTGTGAGTGCTTCCTGGCAGTAGGAGCTGTCACAGCCACGTTTAGCACAGCATCTCCTTTGCCCAGTGACTGTTTGCTTAAGGAATGGGTTGTTTGGTGTGTTGAGCTTCCTGGCCTGGCTGGCTGTGTGCCCACAGGAGCGAGCCGACGGCGCACGGGTGGCATGTCAGGATCCAGGTGGGTGCTTGGATGTGACTTTGGATGTGTGGATGCTTGCTAGTGACCTGGGCAGAGACAGAAGCGGGCATAACCTGGCCACCAGGAAGGCTGGGCTAAAGGTCTGAAAACCAGATGTAAAGGTGGGGGCCAGTAGTGTTTCAAAACAGCCTCGAATAGAAATAATGGGCAGTTAGCTTGAATAGATCTTTCTCTTTTTTTTTAAGGCAACACAGTATTCCCCCCCCCNAGGATTATCCCGAGGGTGGTGGCTCTGCCTTGGTGGAACTCCAGGAAGGGGAAGAGGTGGGAGCAACAAGGAGGGTCCAGCAGATCTCCTGTCCTCATGGTGCTGGGCTTGCTGGGCCCAGCTGGGGTTAGAGGTGCCAGTTCCAGGGACATCCTGCAGTTGAACCAGAGGTCGGGTGACGTGAAGCTGCACAGTCAGGTTCTGGTTTTGTCTTACTAGTTTCTATTGTAGTTTAAAAGCCAAATGTTGTAAAACCGCTAAGCGGTTATGAACTGGGTGTGGATGACCTGCGAGGTCATTAGTCACCCTGTGCCTTCAAGGTCCTGGGAGCCACTTTTGGGAGCCCTCAGAGCTACGGGTCCTTTGTAACCCTTAACCGGCAGTCCCCAAGTCCTTGCAATTAAGGTGGTAAAGTTTGTAGCTAATGCATTTTCAGGTCTTGTGGAGATCTTCTGATACCATGTGCCTACCAGTGTCACTTGCTCCTTAGGATGTTGTCCAAACTTTGGCTTGGAACTGGTGCATATTTTAAAGCATTATTGTCATTGGAGTGACTGACATTGTTATTAGAGAAATGCCTCTGACACTTGCATGAATTGATTTAGCAAACTTTTTTATTGTTCTCTCATCCTGCTGACACTGGGAAAATTCACCTTTAATCTGTTGTGCTGCTGTCATGGAGTCTGATTTTTGTTTTAAGCCTGCTCGGTTCAGTTCTGAACTGCTCGTATGTCTTTGTTTCCCCTCGTTTCACTCTGGTGAGGGACGATTAGAGGTAACCAGGCACAGGTGACCGTAACCCGTGGGAGTGTGTGCTGGAGCCACTGGTGAGCTGGCCCAGCCGCCCTGCCAGGGATGGAGGTTTTGTTTCAGATTCCTAAAACGTGCACCAGCAGCAGAGCCATCAGCCCCTGTGGCCTCCCTGTGAGAGGGAGCTCGGAGGCGAAGGGAGTGCCCCGGCCTGGGCCTAGTGCGGGGTCTCAGAGCTGACGGAGACCCCCTCGGGCTGGGGCTGCCCACGCCGGGGCTGCAGCCTCTGGCCAAGGGGACCAAGGGCCCTGCGGCGCGTCCCTGGGCCGGCTGGAGCACACATGCCCATAGTGTTTGATAAGGCAGGAATGCACCTCCGCAGCGCTCTGTGTCATTGCGAGCGTTGCCGTGGAAACCTGAATTTTAGCCCTGGCTGGTTTTGGTGTGTTTGCCGCTCGGCACCCCCATGTTTATCGGGGAGGGCCTGGGGTGGCAGGCCGTGGGGGCTGCCTCTGCGCCGGCGCTGCGGGGTGCCTGCTGTGCCGTGGCACCCCTCGGCGGTCAGACTCTCCACAGGTGAGTCCCGGGGCTGGCCTTGCTGTCCGAGGCACCTTCTCCTGGCTTCTCCCCTGGTGTGGGCTGCCCCGCCATGGGCCGCGCTGGCCCCGAGGCCTGGTCATGGCCCGTGGCTGGGCCATGGCAGGGCAGAGCTCACGGGGACCCCCGGCCCGAGCCCCCTCTGGCTGAGCAGGAGACAGACTGTGGGGACAACAACCTGTTGTGGGAAACGCATGCTGTGGTTTGGTTGTGTTCCCGGTAAGGGTGACACCTCTGAAAATCCAGGGCCTCTGTGTGGAGGAAGCCGCGCACAGCTCTTATCTGACTTCCGGAGTTGTTCTGGCTCTGGCACTCACGTAAGTCATGTGTTTGCCTAGCAACAGATTTTTATTTTTTTTCATTTTGAGGCTCTTTCTGTTTTTCTTCCTGCTGGGTATCATGGTCTCCTCTCGCTGCCCGTGAGGCAGGCAGTCTGGCGCTCCCACCCCGTGCCGATGGTGCCAGTGTTCAACACCGAGCTACAACCGGCGGCTGGGCAGGACGCCTGTGTGGCTGCACTGGTACAGACTGGTGTGTGGGGATGGTGCAGCGACTGACCTTTGGATTTCTCCTCTGATCTCTGGGTGCAGGCGGTGCTCTTTATGCCTCCTCAGATCAAGGGGGTGTGCATCGTGCTCTTCTGAAGAGATTCAGGCCCATCTCCACTGTTCAGCTGTCCATTAGTGTTGTGCAAATCGCTGGTCTGATGTAGCTTAGACTGAAACATACTTCCCCTTTTACTGACACTAACGAGGTTTTTCTCTTTGGACAAGAGTCTCCCAGTCAGATGGGAAGCTGTGGTTCCTGGTAAGTGGAAGTGCTATGTGATCCCCTTAGAAAAGCTTTTTCACAGAGTCCTCCCCCCCACACCCCGGTATTCCATAAAGGCTTGAAATACCTGAAAGGTGCGTTAGAGGCAGGAGGTGTGTGAGAGCACAGCACAGGTCCTCTATTGATTTACTGTTATCTTTTACAATTCTCGCTTGTAGGTTTTAGGGAAGGCTGGATGAGGAGAGAATAGCATGGCCAAATTGTGTTTGAGACCCAAAAATGTTGAGAGGAGATGGCACTTTACTGCTGACGGATGCAGAAACGTTTAGATGTTCCCCTCAGAAAACAGCAGTAAATGAAGTAGTAGGCTTTGCACACCAGTGAAACAGTCTGCTGTCTTGGCCAGCACTCTTAAAGAATATTAAACAAAAATGATCCTTTTTCATTCAAGCAATGACTCGGGAGGGAATGCTGGTGAGATTCTCCCATGTGTTTCCCCTGACTCACAATCCAGCGGTGGTGCTTCTGGCCGTGCTGCTGCTGGGGTGGGGAATGCTGTACTTGGAAAATTACTGAGCTAAAAAGCTGCTGTGCTGCTTCCTCTGAGATGATCAGAATGAAACAAGACAAAGTTGTTGCAAAAGGCTGAAGGCTTAGTGATTAATGTTAATTTCTTGCTCTCGTTACTGCCTTGCATCTTTGGCAACCTACCTATTGTGCTGTGCCTTTTTTCTGTTTTAGTCATCTTCCCATCCCTCGGCGTTACTCCTTACATGGGAGGAACTTGTACTTTTCCTCTCGCGCTGTTTTCTCCCGCCTGCTCGTTCTGCCGTTCCCTGCAGCATCGCTCCGAGGTCACCAGCTTGACTAGATAACAAAGGTTATGCTCTGGTTTAGCTTTTTTTTCCTCGCTATGAAAATGCTTAGGGATAAAGAATAAATACCTCTGAGTGATACCTGCTTCGCAGAGCTGCTCTTAGGCAGTCTCTCTAGGCTAGTGATTTTCAGGTTTCCCCTGGTAGCAAAGCCTCCCTTGGTGAAACAGGCTGTGGTTTGTGCCACACAAGCTGCTGTCTTTTTCCCTGCCCAGGGCTGGGACTGCTCCCGTTATCCCCGCAGCCCGTGCTGGGAAGCAAGCCCGGGTTCAGCAGGTACTGGGTAGTCCTGGGCGCAGGCTGATTCTTTGGGTCAGGAATCGCTGGCGTCAGCCTGCAGACCACTGCTGGAGAAGATGGCTCCGCTAAAGCTGCCACCTCCTCCTTCCACCTAGTTCCCTGATGATGGGGGTTTGAGCAAATTCCCCGCACAGGGGAAAAGGCTGGGACTGGTTGCCAGAATAACCCCTGAGACCACTTACCAGCATAACCTCTTCTGAGCGACCACCTACCCCAGGCCCCGCTGTCACTGTCACCAGGTGGCTGTGCCCCCCAGACTAACAGGGGTTAGGCTATAAACTACACCACCCCACCCTCTTTTTTTTGATTGCTTGTGAGTAAATGTTGAGGAAGTGATTTGGGAAGGTGTAATTGTAGCAAAACATAGTTGGAACAAAGTTTTCCTTGCCCCAAGGTGGGAGGGCAGCCCCTGTGTAATGCGCTCACCCCTGCAGCCCAACAGCTCCCTTTGTTTGCCATCACAGAATTAGCTTATAGAGCACTTTAACTGTATGCCCTTAAACACGTTACTGAAAAAAGCTGCTATATTAAAAACACCACAAAAAACCCTCTAAATTTGAATACTGCTTTTTCAGACACCTAAAACCCCAGCATTGGATTGAGGGTTGCAGATTTTTGAACAAGTGAGGCTCACCCATTCACAAAGCACTTATTTTGTATTAGCAAACCTTCCAAACCATTTTCTTCCCCTTGTGTGTACCACGTGTGTACCACCGCTTCCTACCCAGCAGCAGGAGGATAAAGAGATAGCAGCGCAGGGTCACGTTGAGTTGATTGATCTGGCTTGACCTCTTCCCTTCCGCCTGCTGCAGTGACCAGGAGCAGCAAAGCCAGTCAGCTCAGTGAATTGAACAGGCAGAAAAGGAATCTCGTGTCGGGTTGTGTTTCTGTCACATCGACCTGATGGCCATGCTTTCTCCGTCTGTCCGAGCGGTCGGTCAGTGCAGGGTAGGCATTGAGACTGCTGTGGTGGTGGAGGGGACAGGGACTCTCTGAGGGTGACTGCAGCTGGGCTTCATCCAGTGAAATACGGTGTGGTCACTCCCAGTCCACTGCGTCTGAGCTGCCTTTTCTGGTTTTGATGTGTTAAAGCTTCCTTTTTGCTTATAAGCTGTTGATACTTGTGCAGATTAGCTTAGGGGTCTGAAAGTCTATTTGATCTCTTGGGAAAAGTATACTGAGCTCAAGTCGCTTTCATTTTAGGAGATGTGTCTTCGCCAGTCCCTCTGTGTCACTTTAGCAGATTATCCATGGGACTCTTGTGAATGAACACACAGGGTGAAACACTGCATCTTATCTTGTTCTCAAAGTTAATTTGTCTTCAGAAATGTTGCCTGCAAAGCACAACTTCTGCTAAATCTCTTTGTGATGCTTTGTGGGGGTTTTAGGAAAAAGCCAAAAGCTTGACAAAATGTTCAGACACTTTCCCTAACGGAATTTTCTTGGCAATTGCTTGTGGGTTGTACATGTTGCTTATGGGAGATCTTGCGTGCAAAGAGAACGTGGTTGTAAGTTTTAAGCGTTGACTGATGTTCCCTGTGGCACCTGGGAGGAGAGGAGAGCCCAGATGTTGTTAACAGACTTGGACATAGTGGTGCCGTTCGTGTTCATCCCGCTAAGTCCTCTGAACTGCTGAGACTGCTGCTGCTTTTGAGATTATTTTTGTTGTCTGGGTGGTGTTCAACTGGGAAGGGGAAGTTACCTGGATTGTGTAGCAATTCTCAGAAGTTTGGGTTTGTTTTTTTTTTTTCCTTTTTGCATTAAAGTTTCTGGTTGCCAAATAAAATCTCAGCACAGTCACTCTCCTTCTTACTTAGTGTTTGGTGATTTAACACAGTCCATCTAAAGTCTTGACAAACACAGCGCCTTGCCCTGGCTTGCGCACTTGCACTGCCTGAGCATTGGTTTAGGAATTTTTTTACATTGTGGTCCTTTGTGATGGACCATACTGCAGCTTTATTCCCTTACTGGTGGCCCTGGTTCTCATCTAGGGCTGTGGCAGTGTGGTTTTGCGGGTAACTTCTGCGTTTCCTGAGTTTTGGGGTTCCTTTGGGCAACAACTTAAAGCTGCTTTTAGTTAGGACTGAACAAGTGTGGTGGGAGGGAGCAGAGGTACAGGAGTTTGTCCCCCAGCACTCCTGGTGCCTGTCAACTTCACCCGACTCTTTTTGCCGACCAATTCAGCACTTTTCATAGTGTCATAGGTTCCTTACCAGCAGTTGCATTTTCTGGAGCTGTTACCTGATCCTCTGGGCAGATTTTGCTATATTTGGTATAAACAACTGCAATATGAAATTGTGTATAGGCCAAGTAGTGTTACATGAGATGCCTAAGGCAAGGTATTGTTTTGAAACTCGCAAGGTATACAGAAGCTCTGCCTGTTAAAGGGGGCAGTTCTGTGTGCAGTTGGATTTTCAGTGTTGCTGCAGCAGCTCCTACCTGCTTTTCTCCCTTTGCTTTGTGTGGCCACAGTAATAGCTTAGCAGCAAAATTGGACTTGCTGCAGATTGTTATTTCTGAAAGGGGCCATAACTTCATTTCAACCTGCCTGGAGGAAACTGACTTTGTTTTCAGACTCCATCTGTTAATTTGTATTCTCCCAAGAGCTTTTCACTGCTGTACTTCATTCACCGTAATATTCATTTGTTGTCTTGGGGAAAAAAAATAAATAATCCTGTCCTTGATTCCCGATGTTCCTGACTGAGCTCTCTAAAAGTAAAAGCCTTGATGGTGGTAGAAGGTAGAAATTACCCTTCCCAAACAACTCTATGCATTACTCCCCACCCTGCCCTGCTGGCCAGTTCCTGCTCTTCTGGGAGAGGTATCTTTTGCTTCGGGACTAGGCTCAAGATTAATCTAAAACTCTAAATGTCTAAAATGATGAGTGAAGATGTTAATGGTTAAGAAAATGGCTTGTATTTGTTATCACAGGCTGCCCGGTTAGATACAGCTAGAGAAACTAATACGAAACTCCAAATCTTAGAAATTTTATACAGGTTGGGTAATTTTAGGAGTGCAAGCAGCAGTGGGAAAGAAATGATTGCTTCTACCTGCCTGTTCCTGACCCTGTATGGCTTTGCTGACACCACAGAAGGTGAGGTAGAAGCTGTTTGGTTGTCTTGTAGCTTGGCGAAGGGATTTTGAATTGCTCTGCCCTCTGCTCCCTTCTTTTTCTGTTTCTTCCAAGAACATGCATCTGTGCTTCTCTGGGACCAGGTCCTGCTCCGAGATGGTGAATGACTGACCTTATTGCAGATCTTCTGCAATACATTGATTCTGAATGTGGCTTTTGTTCGGCCACATTTTGCATCCAGAATGCCTGGCAGCACACAAAGTCCACCCTTTGTTTTGGATAATGAACGTTGAATATTTTAATGAGTGTTTCTTAGTCTAGTCAGTGTCAAGTAGCATTTTGGGAACAAGTGACTGAGCTAACCTCTCAGCTTCGTCCAGCAGCAAGCCATTTATTTATAGGACTGCACAAATTCTTAAGGAGTTCCCTATGAGCAATTAATACAATTTAAAAAAATAAAAGCAAACCCAAAACACCAAACCCAAAGCAAACACCACACCAAACCTCCCAAGACCAGAAGAACCCCAAGCCTTCCACCCTCAGTATGTGTGCAGATATTATTTACGTAAAACAAAAAAGTTCTTGGTGTTGCTGTATGCTTTCTCTTTTTTTTTTTTTTTAATATGGGTCTTTTTTACAATGTGAAAAAGAAGAGCATATTTTATTAAAGGAAGAAAAAACATTCCTTGGGTATTCCCAGTATTTCCGTGGTACAGATGCAGCTGCCAGTGCGTTCTGGTTGCCTCCGGACCGAGGGCATTGCTCACCGCGCTGCGCGCTGAAAATAACACTGTGAACCCACGCTAAAGATCTTATGGACAAACGAATGCTGACACAGATCTGCAGTTACGTAATTTCATTTTTAAAAACCACAGTAAACCGTTTTCAAGCCTTTAACAAGTATTTTTCATCCAAGCAGAAGTTTTTTACCCAGTCCTGTTGATTTGCTGGTGATGAACTGACTGTAATGGATTATTTTGACTCTGTATATTAACTCAGGTGTGCCTTTGGCCTTTTTTGAGCAGTGATCATATGGCTTCTAATTAGGAAGAAAGATAGTAACTACTTTTCTTCCTCCTGAAAAGTATCTTAAATGCACATATGTGTAGGAAATAACTTTTGTAGCTAAATTGCTTTAAATTTGGTCTCCTAGATTGGTCATGTTCTTGTTAATTATTTCTTTTAAGGTGCAGCTATTTTTCACAATACCTTAACTTTTGTCCATGTCTTTGGCTGTTGATACCATATCCTTGTAGGGCAGGGACGCGCTGGAGAAGGGAAGGGTTGGACTCCATTGTGGGATTTGCTGCCCTTCCAGCCAAGAGAGTCTGTGTGAGCTCAACACGACTTCCCAAACCTAATGAGTCTAAGCTCAAGTTGGAAACTGCACGGATTTATTAGTCTTTTATGAGACACTGTAGTTTTCAACTGTAAGAGCCCGCTAGCCTTAGAGTAGACATTTAAGTGACAAATATTCTTCGCGAGAAAAAAAAAATAATTCAAAGGGCTGCTGCATTTTTAAAGCGAGTAGGAAAGAAGAGGAGGGAAAGGGGTGGAACACAGCGTGGGTGTGTTGGGAACAGTGGGAGCAGGACCAGCACACGAAGCCTGAGTGCTAGACATCGATGGTGAGAGCAGATCCCCTCTCCATCATCTTGGCTGGGCACTGGTTTGAGGGGTGGGATTTCCCCCCCCCCAATCTGGGGAGCAGAGCTGATGATTGGGTGTGCCTTATGGGAAAAGAGGTAAAGCTGGAGGGGTGACTTGATGTTTTTTAAAAAAAAAAAAAAAAAAAGAAACTCAAGATGAAGAAGGGAGGCCAAAGGTGCGAGCTGCTGGGCTGACTGGCTGCAGCCCTCATTGAAATGTTGATGTCTTTGACAGGGCTTCTTCACCAGGGAAGACTGGAAACTCATACAGTAACATTAATTATTAACTGCGGTTGAGAGCTGGAAGATCTAATTTCATTTCTGGTTGGATAATAGGATGATTCATGCAAGAAAACAAATTGTGTCAGAAAATGGAGTCTTTCCCTGAAAACTGACATTCCTGATTTCTGCTCTGAGCAGAAAAGTTTACCACAGTTGAGCTATTACAAGATTTAAAAAAAGTAACAACTACTGAAAAGTTTGCATCCCTAGGGATGCAGTGAGATGCAGGAGAGGTGCAGGGCTGGTGGGTCTGCCGGGGGCAAAGCAGCAGACAGTGTAAAACATGGAGGAGATACAGGGCCAGAGGCCAAAGACAGACCCCAGATCTTCAGAGACACCAAAAGCCTGATGTCTGATGGGAATTCTGTCTGTATTTTTCACCTTTTCATAGAACCATAGAATTGCCTGGGTGGGAAGGGACCTTCCGGATCATCGACTCCAACCATCAACCCAACACTGCCAAACCCACCACTAACCCATGTCCCTCAGCACCACATCTGCCTGGCTTTTAAATCCCTCCAGGGATGGTGACTCCACCGCTGCCCTGGGCAGTCTCTTCCAAAGCTTAATGACCCTTTTCGTGAAGAAATTTTTCCCAATATCCATCCTAAACCTCCCCTGGCACAAATTGAGGCTGTTTCCTCTTGTCCCATGGCCTGTTCCTTGGGAGAAGGACCGACCCCCCCTGGCTACACCCTCCTTTCAGGGAGCTGTAGAGAGCGATAAGGAGAGATTCTTTGCATTTACCCGGTTTAGCCAGGTAAATCTGGACGATATCACATTGACTTCCGTCACAGAACACCAGAGAAATTGGTGAAGCTCTCCAGAATGCCTGAATCCAGCTCCTGATAAATTCTGGGATTACAGCTTGTATTTCATCCTTTGTACTTTTACAGGCTTGCTACGAACCAAGCTTCAAATAAGGTCTTTTTGTAATAAATTAATGCACTGAGCACTGAAATTATAGATTAAGGTTTAGTGCAAGCAATGGTCGCTAATCTTTCTAAAATTGCTTTCAGATACCTCTTTTGGGTTTGTTAGCACTTCATATTGCCTTTTAACGTCTCTGCTTATTTTTCCTTCACTGCTCAAACCAGGATGAATAGGAATACATCACATTATAGCTAACAATTTACTAGGATGGTAGTTAAGCAGTAATCTTCTATGGTGCTATTCTCGTAATATCCTTGAAGCTACCTCTGCTGAATTCATGTGATGAATTACAGTAACTGTAATAATCCAGGATTAATACTTTATGATTGGAAGGTGTAATTACTGCTGTTTCAAGCATACTTGATCTTTGGTTTGAAACAGAAGAGAAAAATCAAACTATTTTTTAAAAAAAAAAAAAAAACCCTTGGAACTTTCTCTACATTTTGCTCTTTCTCAAATTTTGTTCATTTTCCAAGAGGTTTTTCCCCCCTCCTGATGCAAACCGTGTGTGCCATCAGTGAAGCTAATGTATTCTCTCTGCAGTATTTCACTTGTGTGTCTCTACAAAATCTTTGGAAAACAAGAGTTTTGTTTTATGCAAAAATGTAGAAACATAAACACAGAAGCAGAAACGTAGAGGAGCTCAAGTTTTATTCCACTGAGCATCTTCCTCCTTTTCCAGAAAAGGAACAACTGTTCATTAGAAAGTGGATTTATTTCCTCTGCGAGGGAGGAAAATCCACCTCTAAAGGATGCTCTTCTCATACTGCCTCTCTGCTGTGAAAAACTACCTATAAGCTGTTGAAGTACGGGATCGTGATCTTCAGACCCACTGAATGAAAAACAAACAAAAAACCCGACACCAAACAAAACCCTACAAACCAAACCCAACCCCGCCTCTGTGTCTAACAAATCTGTAACACACTTCATAAACACACAAAGGATCTTCTCTTGACTGGTAAAATAACATTTCCATTTCTGAACTGTTATTTTGTTGTTGTCAGGTTTGTTTTGCAAACAAAATGCTGAAGTCGGAAGTCTAGTCAAATTCAAATTTTGGTCACAGAAAACAAGATAACCACGTGTAAACAAAGAAGTATGTGTAATTCCTTGGATTTTTGTCTGTATAATGAAGTCACGTTGATTCTGGTTAATCCTAGGACCTGATGGCTTGTGACCGTCCAGAGCTGGTCAGGGTGTCCCCCCCGGCTCGGCCCTGCCCTGCGAGTCGGGAGTTTCTGTTGCTGTGGTACATCCCAAGACAGTCATTCCAATGTCTAATAGCCGGTTACAGAAGAATCATACTGAGGGTTTGGGGTTTTTTTTCTGGGCATAAAGGCAGTGATATTTGCGAAGGCTGAAACGGATCTTGTTCTTACTGCGTGGTTTTCCTCCAGTGGTCTGCAATAAAGAAAACTTCCCAAATTCACCGCTCTGGTGACGGTCAGCGTGGCTGTAATCCTCGGAACAGTAGCGGCGGTAGCAATGTGACAATACTGTGAACATTTAGATGCGGTTTAACCAATTAGCAGCAGAGTCAGTAGGAGGTCTTTGGGCTGGCGCTGCTCTGGGCGATGCTGAAAGCTTCTGCAGATGCCCACCATCACCAAGCGTGGGTCCAGGCGAGCCGGAGCGGTGCCTTCCCCCAGCGGTGTTGGTCTGTGCGTGAGTGCCCTTTGCCCGGCAGCCCCACGTCTGTCCCCTCGGAGCCTGGCACGTGTCATTGCCTGCAAATGCAACCTCAGCTCCATGTTTTCCTCCCTGCCTGCTTCCTAACCACAGTGGTTGGAACCAGCTCTCCTGCCTGCCTCGTTCCTAACCGCAATGGAAGCTGGTTTTCGGGGAATTCTGGTTTTATCTGTTTCCAAGTCATTTGTAGTGGTACTATTATTTAAATCTGAAAACACTGTGTTTGAAGACCTTTGTGCCCCGGTCCAATTTGCTGTTTGTCAGCAAACTTTGAGATGGAGGTGGTAGAAACTGGGAGGGCGGGGCTGGTGTACCAGAGGGTTGCTCTGCTGTTGGGAGGGACCCGGGCAGGCTGGAGAACGGGGCTGGTGGGGATCTCCTGAGGTTCAGCAAAGGGAAATATGCGTCCTGCACCTGGGCAGGAATAACGTCCCTTCCAGCCCAGGCAATTCTGTGATTCTAGCCCAACACAGGAAAAATTAAGAGGGTTGTATTAAGTGGAATTCAAATCTTTCACTTCGAAAGAGTTTGAATTTTAATGGCCTGGTGGATTTCACCATGTCAAAAACGCCACTTCAAAACAGTTAAATGTTTATATTTTTTTTAAACACTAACTGTATCAGAGGTTGGCGTAGTGAAAAGTAAAAACTGAATTGTCATGCTAGAAAAGATGTTTTGAAAACAAGTCTATTGCGTCCTTCTGTGAGTTCTTCCTGCAGGCTCTTAATTGGGAATTCAGTCCGTTCTTCGTTATTGGCCAAAATCGTTGGACCTTCACTGAGGAATTGGATTTTTTGTGTTTCTCTTTTAACTAATAAGTTTTGAAGTGCTGCTCTCTTCTGTGTGCTGGAAAGTAATAGATCTGTCCGGACATTGACCCGAGGATAATGAATATCTGAAATTAAACCAGCTGGCCTTGTTTCACTGGGGTTGGCAAAGCTCTTACCAGTGTCAGGGCCAGTGTAACGCAATCACCCGACACGTAAAAACGTTGTTCCTTTATTTTATGGTAGTTCATGCTCAAAGGTCTGCTTTTGCATGCCAGAAAGTTACATATTTGTTTAAATAACACTTGAAGTTTTAATGAATCAGTTGAGTTTCTGTATCCTCTAAGGGGAGTAAAAGAAGTTACTGTCAGATTTTCCTTTATGAATTTCCCATTTAACCTTGAAGTAAATTTTTGGTTTGGATGCGGATGATCTTAGAGCTGGTCTCTGGTGTACCATCAGGGTTGGGTGGGTGTGTTGTTGGGGTTTTATTTTTGCTCTTTTAAAACTAAGTCAATCAGGAGAGTCACTTTCAGATCACAGGCTTCTGCGAATGCACCAGTAACTTCTAGTCAAAGCTTTGTTAACATTTTTAATAGCAACATGTACCAAATGCTTTTCCTGTTTCTTTGCTCCTGCCAAAGATTATACACCTCTCATGGCTTGTCCAGGAAAAAGCAGATTGAGGGTTCCTTCAGAAAGAGAATTTCCTACACCATAAATCTGTGACGTGTACAAATGATTCAGCAAATATACCCTCCTTTCTCATGCTACACTGGGTTTTTTCCTTTCTTTGAGATGCTTGCACAAAACGGTGCTAAATTAAGCAGATGTGAGTGATCGTTGTGCTTTTTATGGGAAACGTGTTGGTATTTTAAGCTTCTCAGGGGTAGTCCCTCGTCTCCTATGAATGAGAGGAAGAGGTATTTAGACCAGTGTCAGCCTGTTGAGTTGGAAAAGCCAAGAAGATGGAAATCCAAGTAACCACTGGGTCAGAGCCCAGGACGGGAGCAAGCGAAGTGACACCAGGGAGTGAGTGGTCACAGCCCCTTGGGAGGGTCCTGTCTCCCACCAGCCTGTGCTCGGAAGCTCACAGCCATCCAAGGGAGTGAGTCCAATGAACTAACCTGACTTACTGCGACTGTCACCGTCTATGCTGTCAGCTGGAGGGGGAGATGGCAACCTCTGGCAGTGTTAAATGCTGGGAAGGAGGCTGTTGGATAAGAAGTGTTTTCTTTACTGGCACAGCTGGATCCAGAAAACATCTGTGCATGGCCTGCAGGAGGCTGCTGGGGAGTTCAGTGAATCAGGTTGTGCAGAAAACGACGTGTCAGTTAGATAAGTTCCTTTAGTGGGTGATATAAATAGGTCTAAATGTTAAGTAAGGAGAATAAAGTCTTGTGCAGGATGGTGAGTGCATTAATTTAAAGTTCTTCTGCGTTCTCTTAGGTATTTCTACAGAGCCCAGGTGACCTGGTTCAACATGCTTGCTACAATTGTTCAAGCATATCTGGCTGCATGGGCTTCAGCTGATTTTTATAAAAATAGATCGCAATTCACCTGGAATACTTGCTTTTTTTAAAATGTGCAGTAAAAATAACTCATAAGCAGTTTTTCATGAGGTCAGTACTGTGATTGGAGCCTCTTTCTTAATAGTGTGCTTTCAGCATTGGAGTGGGAGTTCTGGGGTTCCCAGCCCCGTCTGGTACGTGGGTTCCTGTGCTCTCCATGCCCCACTCCTGGGGGTAAGCTTTTAACTTGCTCACTTCAGTGTCTCTGCCCTGCTCGTCCACAGGCACGAGCACCATCGGGTTATGTCCCTCTAAGACAAGCTCGTGCCTTTCTGAAATTCTGCCTGGTGTTTTTTTTTCCCCCCAACAAAATTTAGACAAAATAACGTGTGGGTTTTTTTAAATATGTTGCATCGTGCAAGGAGGGTTGAGAATTCTGCAGGGAAGAAAAGGCACCATTTGTTCTAGTGTTGGACTTCGCAAGGGGAGTGCGATCAGCTCTTGAAGGGAGGAAGGTCTGTGCTGGGCTCCCAGGTTGCTCGTGGTGATTTACCTGCAATGACACTTTAATTTCCGTGCCTGAGCCAGAGAAGTGGGTGGTTGTGACCCAGTCACCTCTACTCTGTGTTTGTTTTCCTGTGCTGAGCGTTGCAGAGCAGAGATGCGGTTCCTACCCTTGGTGCCCGTTCTTGTTTCCATTGCAGAGCTGAGATTTTATCGAAGGCTGTTTGCAAAATTGCCACTGACAAATTTCAAGATTATTAAGATATCACAGGAATTATACTGAGCCGTATCACGCTCAGTTGCTGCGGCCGTCAGAAAATCGCTGCGGTGTCCCCAGAGGCTGAGCTCTTCACTTTGGGCGCCTCTCTTCTCCCCGGGTCTCCAGAAAGCAAGCCAGCTTCTCCCTGCTCCCGCTGCCCGTGCTGTTGGAGATAACAGTTTATGTTGACCGGCTTCCCTGCTTGGCTCGTGGCCTTTCTTCCAAACCACGCTCACTTTGGGGTTGTTTTGCTGTTTTTCCTTTGACTGTCCGCAGAGACTTTAACTTGAAAGCAGAGCGTTTCTGGCTCGGGGTGCAGGTGGGTGTCCCCCCTGGGCTGCCCTCCCCTTGTTGGTGTTGGCGGGTGCCTGCCTGTCAGAGGAGAGGATTATCTGACTTGGCAACACTCGGTGTGCGTCGTGGAAGTGGTTTAGCTTCCTAGAGGACGGGTTTTTCACTCAGCTGTGGTGTGGGTTGGTTTAATCCTGTCTGCCTAGTGATCGGGGTTAGTGGTGAATTTTGTCAGTGTTAAGTCAACGGTTGGACTCGATGAAAGGTCCCTTCCAGCCCAGGCAATTCTGTGATTCTATGAATCCATCAACAAATCAAAGTAGGAATCAGCAGGACTCTCCTGCGATCTCGCTTGTCTTCTGCCCTCTCAGTTGCTAAAAGGTGTACGATTGCCTACCATTGTTAGGCTGGCCATAGACAGCACTTCTGCCCTTTTTTTAAGGAGGTGTCAAATATTCTGGTTTGTTTTGAAGCTGGGAATGCTAGTTGATTTTTCACAATAATGGGGAGAATTAAAGAGCGTTTTGTCTTAGTGACTGTATGTTTTTATTACGTCCGGCACAGCAGGGGCTCTGTGTGTGTTTTTTCTTTCAGGATAACAGAGGTTCCAGCAGTTAAAACATTGGGTTAAAGTTTTGTTGTCTTTTCCACCCTGATGTGTTTTGCAACCAAAATGTTGAGTTAAAGATCTGTTGTCTTTTCTGTTTTGTTGTGTTTTGCAAACTTTCAGGTACAATAAACCAGAGATGAGGTGCTCAGTGGATGAAACCGGGTTCACAGAGTCCCTGCGCGCAGGTAACTTTCCAGCGTGATCTGGTTTCCCTCCTTCCAGTCAGTGGAAATTTACCTCGCCGACGCCTATCTTGGTTTGGAATCAAAAATGTCTCTACACAGGGAGAAGGAAAAAAAACCCCACAAACTCCAAAACAAAAACCAACCCAACACTCCCCCGCCGCGGTTCAGGTTAAGCTTTCTCCAGGTGAAACTCTAGATTGCTCTCCTTTCCCCCGGTTGCCTTGGTGAGGGACATTGATTGCCTTCCTCAGCCAAGCCTGCGCGGTGGCCGGTGGCCGGCGGTGGCGGTGCCTCGCGGCACTCCCGGGGACGTGCCGGCTCGGGACCGGGGGGCTCAGCCCGGGGTGAGTGGGGATTTGGTGACCGCGGGCGGTGGGGTGTCTGGGTGTGCTCCCACTGCTCAGGGTCCCCCACGCAGGCACGAGGAAGGCTGGCTGGGGTGTTGTGCGACTCGGGAAACATGAAAGAGAATTTGTCCATCTTGAGGGACTTGGCTCACGGGTGGGTTTATGCACCTTTAATAGGGCAGTTGCGGAAGAACATCTTGAATGTTTAATCTTCTCTGGTCTGCACGGCATCCGGCTTGTGTTGATCCAAGCATTGTGCCTCTCACACCTGTCTGTTGGTTTAAAAAAGCCAGGTTTCTCATTTGATACCCATATCGGTAGTTATTTCAGTGCACACTCTAAACGTACCGTGGGATTTTCTGTCCCGTAGAAGCTGACGTCTACAGCTTTCCTTCTTACACCGGGCAGTGGTTTGCTGTGGGTTTCTTTTTATGTGTTTATTTCGAATGTACAGATGTGTATTCCAATACTTGCTGGTGTTGGCTTTTGTAGCCCGGCTGTTTTGCTTTAGCAGCTGGAGACTCCCACCTCTCCTGGCCTGTCCCTCGGAGGGGCAAAGCGGAGGGGTGGCCCTACATCCTCGCTGGTGGGGAAGCGCCCAGCTCGGGGCACTGAGTTCTGCCCACGTTCTTCCCCTGTCGCTACCATAGTTCTTCCCTAAACTTCCCAGTGCCAAGATATTTTGTTAATCCAGGGTCAGGAGGACTTTTTAATAAATTTTCTTTATGTGAATGCTTTATTAAGTTTTCGAAATTACTTTGCTCTTCAGAGCACCTGGAGAAAGTAAACATGTTGGCCATTTAAAAATGAACAGAAAAATGTGAATTATGTACATAAATAAAAGTAAACACATCTGTTTCTGAGGTGAATTGGGGTCTGTTTATTGTCAGTGAAATCTGGTCCTTGCTGCATGATTGGCTTTGGGTTTCATAGCTGGGTTCCACCTATGGCTCGGTCGGCCATGTCTTCTGCAACGGCAATGTGAATTGCAGATGAGAAAACAGAATGTGTGTAAAGGTTATCCTTCAGCAAAGAAGAGAACTATGTAACCTCTGACATTTTTCGGGGAGGCAAGAATACATAAACTGCACGTTAATGATTGGACAAAGCAGGAGTCGGTATGGAGGGGGTGAGCGGTGGAGCTGGCCATTAATGCCTAACCGAGGGGTTTATGGCACCCTGCTGCAGTGGGTGAGGTGGGGTGAGGTTAGCGGGGCGTAAATGGCTTTGACAAGTGAGGCTTCATAAACATTAGCGTTTTACTGCTTAACAGCCGGCCAGCAGCCGCCTCCCCACTGCGCACCCACAACTCTGCCTTCCCAGCAGAGCCGGGCGAGATTGCTGTCATCCAAGTGCTCTGAACAACACAATTTTTTTAAAATTCTGAGACTTGTTCTGGTTGTAAAACTGGCCAAAACCTGGTGGAAGGTGGACTTGTCCTTGGTGAAGCCATGCTGGCTGTCACCAGTCACCTCCTTATTTTCCATGTGCCTTAGCAGCGATCCCAGGAGGAACAGCTCCACGATCCTGCCGGGCACAGAGGTGAGGCTGATCGGCCTGTAGTTCCCCAGATCTTCCTTTGTTCCCTTTTTGAAAATGGGTGTTACGTCTTCCTCTTTTCCAGTCAGTGGGAACTTCACCAGACTGCCACAACTTCTCCAGTAGGATGGAAAGTGGGTTAGCAACTTCGTCCACCAGCTCCCTCAGGACCCATCGGGTCCCAAGGACTGTGTACCTTCAGGTTCCTTTGATGGTCTCGTACTTGATCTTCTCCTACAGTAGGCCGTGTGTCTTGCAGAGCGTGAATTAGGGATCCTCCTGTAGTTGGACTTCGTCCTGCTCTGTAATTTTATTTTTTTTATATGTTTTTTTTTATTCAGTTAATACACAGAAATTATTTTAATGCACAAATAAGATGCCGCTCTAGCAAAGTTGATGTTGGACTTTGTGGGAGGAAATCTGAGTAGCTTTTATAATGTAGTGACTGTCAGAAATCCCTCTTCCCATCCCTCTTTCCTTAGTATTACAGCTTCTTGTCCTCCAGTTCTCCTTCAATAAGGTCAGAATAGTCTGACCCATTTCTGATGGGTTTTTTCTGTGCTGTCTTCTCTTAATGATGGAATTTTCTTGATCAACCAAGCACGTTGTATTGACATTAACAGCTTGAAGAAGGTTAACGTACCAAAAAATTCAGTATCCACTACCATAGCACCACTGAAATCTCCCATAGTGTTTGTTCACCTGTCCCGTAAGCTTCAGGCCCTTCTGGGAAAGAACCCTGCTTTTGTAATTAGAAACTCCTTGGGACGGTGTGAAGGGCTGCTGGAAAGAATACCAACGAACACATTTTCAGAAAGGATTTAAATCCTCACACTCTTGTTTGATGCAGCAGCTCCTACGGCAGGACGAGTGTCAGGATGGAACTCGCCCTGCAGACAGGTTCAATGAGACCTTTGTTTTTCTTTCTCTGAAGTCATCTGTTTGTGACTCCTTCCAGAGGAATGGCATTAGACCGGACAGGTATGGCTTTGCTTCTGGGGAGTTTCTGACCTTCTTAATAATCTCAAAAATCTCAGCTGCAGCTAACAAATCTGTGCCTGGCTCTTAGCTATCGAAAGCAAATAGAGTAGGTGTAGTATGGCCATGCCAGGATAAACCTGGGGGAAAACGCTATTGTTTTCTGAGCAAGCTTCAAGGAACGGAGTCTCAAATTACTGTAACTGAATCTTGTATCTTGCAGGTCTGGGAGGCTTATCAGGGCAGAAACAGGTATCAGTGATACAGGTGACTGCAGAACCTGTTTCTGTAGGATCCTTTCCAGATTTCATTAGGGTGGCCTCTTTGTGCAGCAAAAATTAACTGATCATACGAGGTGAAAAAAAAAAACCCACAACTGAAAAATACCCTTTCTACTGATGTTGCTCAGGAGCTTACCACAGTGAAGTGATAAACTGAGCGTCGGGTTAATGCCCTAGTGATAGGCGTCCTCGGGAATTGCCGTGTGTCACTGGAAGTTGGATTTGAGCTCTGTATATACCCAGGTGGTGAGACAGAAAACATAATTTTAAGGATTTATTTTTAATCTTGCACCCTTTTTTTAAACTGCAGACGTTTCTCTGATCAAGAGGCATTAGCATTATTGGACAGAAATGTTGTATTTTCCCTTGTGTTTGAAGAGACAGCTTTAGAGTCGAAGCAGAATGAATTTTGGGGGAGTATGGATCCTTGAGGATTTGAAACGGCCCTGCTCAGCAAATTGTCATCTCCTTTTATTACTATTATTGTTAAGTTATTATTACCATTACATTATTGCTATTATCTACCATTATTGTGCTTTTATGTAACTCTTTAGCAGCTCTCACTGGAGTTGAATGTTTTTCATGTTTGGATTCAGCAGATAAAGCGTAGATCTCCTTCCAAGAGATTTTTCTTTTCAAAATCCCACCCAGGAGAGACTCCCGCCCTCTAAAGGCTGGGAGTTCACCCACAGCTTATCCTCTTGCCAACAGCAGATCTTCAAAATGAATTGCAGAGTAAACATTAAACCCGTTTTCTTTTTCTGTTAACAGGAGGAGTCTCGTATCCTCAGGGTAAAGGTGGTTTCTGGCATTGATCTGGCGAAAAAAGACATCTTCGGAGCCAGGTGGGTGTTCTGCGTTGACCGTTGTGTGGCTTTAAACAGAACACACTTAGCAGAGCGGAGATGCTGTATAATTGGTTGTTCATTAATGTGACGAGAGGTCCTGTTACTCGATTACAGCCAGTGCAAGTTAGGGGCAGTGCTGGCGAGAGCCATTGCTCACAGCAGCCTGACTCGGCAGCCAGGCTCTGATTAGCTGTGGTCTCAGGTGTATCCGGGTGCCACTGTTGCGGTTCCTAAGGGTGGCACCTTGGAATCTAGAATACCTCAAGTTGGAGGGAACCCATAAGGATCAGCGAGAGAAAGGCAATGAAAGCATTTTCTCCTGCTTGGCCTGTGCCAGGAGAAGGCAGCAGTACGTGGTGGTGTGGAAAAGGTGTTCTGAGAGGACTCTGCTGGCTCGGTGCTCTCCTGTGCCAGGGCAAGCCCGGGTTTTCATCCCACTTGAGCCTCAAACCACTTTGAGTTTCAAACTGGGGACTTGGGAGGGAAAAGAGAAGGTTTTTGGAGTGCATAAGGCAGTTCATATGGTTGCTTCCCTGTTCGTCTGTGTACCAAGAGATGGGGCAAACAGCATGGTTGCGCTGGTCTTTGGCCAAAATAACAATTGTCAAACGAGAAAATTGGTTCTAAATGGTCTAATGGAAAGATACAAATACAGTCACTTTGTGTGTTCTCAACTCTTTTGTTTTGAAAGAGTTAGTCACAGCTGTAGGAATAGCTTTTCTCCAAGTCTGGGCTTGCTGTGCGATGACTTACCGAATCAAATCCCCTAGTTACTGGGGAGAAGCTGGTTCTGAAGCCACAACGGACTGGAAATCATTACATTTTTTTCCAAAGATTAATTCGGGTTTGACATTCTTGTTACCTCAAGCCTAAGTGTGAGGAAATCCTTTCCTGTAAATGCTCCAATCTACTTAGAATATTTTTTATCAATTTGAAATTAGTGGTATCCAATTTAGCTGTTATTGAAATGACTAATTTCTTAATGTATAAATGAGCCTCCCTGTGGATTTTCCTGTATTTCGTTAAAGATGCTTACAAACTGTTCATTAGCTTGCATATCTGGCTTGAAACTACCTGAAAGCAGCAATTGAAAGTTTAATAAACTTTAATGGTGGTTTTTTTGTGAAACAAATGCTCCTTCGGTAGCTGTGTGCAGTATATGGTAAGACAAAGCTGCTTTTCTTTCCCCAAAATTTGCTGTTGTCAAGAACAGCTTTTGATGCTGCCCATCAGCAGCAAAAGCAGCAGCTGATCTGTAGATGTAGTGGGACACCTAATGCTTGCTGAGAAGCTCCAGTACTGTTACTGGTGTCACTGGGCCGCACTGGAGGGGTCCTGCCACTTGCTTGAGATGCTGCGGTACCAAAATAAAAGAGAGGAGGGACAAATTCTAGAGAAGGGCTGGGGCTAAGGCACAGAGAAAACAAGATTCCTATTGCAAATACTAATCCTAGAATTACCGTGTTTATCTGCTAACTTGGCTTTTTCTAGATCTTGTTTAATCTGGCCTTTTCACACGATTACAGATTTCTTTGATTACTTGATGCATTTAATTGGCTGGATTTTGTTTCTGCAGTACTTCCAGAGCTTTAAGTTTTACCACTTCTTTTGAAAAAAGCAAAGCTTTTCAGAATACTGAATCTGCTCATTTAAGAGGAACTTTTTGTAAGTGTGTGGCAACTTCACAGAAGTAATCCGAGACAAGTGAGAATCTTTTTAGTGCTCATTTGATGCATTAAAGGATACAGCAGAAGCTCTACAGCTGAATCCCTGCATTGGAGTATCTCCTTCAGCCATATTTCTCATAGAACTTTTGTAAATATTTAAGATGTCGTGTTCAAAAGAACTCCTGAAATTTGCTTCGGAATTGATAAATTGTAAAAATAGTTTTAACTTTATGCATTTTGAAAGATAAAAGGTAAGTGACATTTGAACTGAGGTCTATTGATGTGGCCCTTAAATATTCCAGTAAATTGGTTTCAAGTCAGTAGGATTTCCGTATAACCAGAGAGTTAAAAGCATATCCCCAACTTATGTTTTTAACTTTGTTTTAAACAGCTCTTTAGTAAAAGTTGAGACTCACAGCACCATATATTATAAACTTAGTGAAATGCTTTAATTGCTGCGTTGGCAAGCTTTCAGAAAGTTTTCTTTTTTGGCTAAAGTTCCAATTTAATTATTCCGTTTGTTCTGGGGGCCTTGCAAGCCTTGCTGAGTGACGAACATTTCGTGCTGCCTGAACCTCCAGCATGAGTCCGGTTCCTACAGGTAGCATCAGTCTCACAAGGCTGTTGAGTGTCAGTCTGACGTAGTGTTGGGGAGGGACTGCCCGTGAGCAGCTCTGCTGAGGATCAGTATGGAGTAGGTGACTAAATTCTCATTTGGGGTGACGGAGGAGGAACATCTAATGTTTGACCTAAGCAGAAGGATAAGGAAAATTAATCCTTGTCCTTTAAAAAGGACAGGGCTGCACTGGGGGTTTGCCGCTATCAAAGCAGCAAAGAGAAAAGAAGTTGTCAGCACCCAAAACCATAACAGCACAGCCCGAGGATTCTCACGCACTCGGAGTATCCTGCACACCGTAAAACATGAGGATTTCTGCACATCATTCCGAACCGGCACTTCTGGATTACGGTCAAATACGGTTTTTGGGGGGGTCTCTTTTCAGAGATTAAATCAAGTGTTGAGGACAAATTCCTGGTCTCTGTAATGTCCTTTTTGAGAGAAAGAAGGTCAAGTGACTGCTAAATATTTTAGATAGTTACACACTTTAGAATGAGTTAATCTAAATCTAACCTGTTTCATTTGGAAACAGGTTAGAATTGCAGAGCTATGGCCCCGGCAGCTGCCGAGCCCCTGGGTGGTGGAGTCACGCCGGGCTCGGTGCTGGGCTGCATAGCAAGTGACCGTGTAATGGTGAAAGATTAACTACAAGGCACACGCTGTGTTTTGCTTCGCAGTGGGTTTTCCCTACTGCTTGTAATCAATTTTACCGTTATTCAGCGCTGCCTGTAGGCTTGCCGAGTCTCAAAGCCGTTTCTTGCCTGGTTAGACCCAGGGAAGGTCTCTTGCCAGTGTAGAGCGTGAGAGAAACCAGCATTTTCCTTCTGGAGACTGCAACTATAAAGAAAACTCGGCGCTTTTGATTTTGCTTTTTTGAAGTTCCTTTTGGCCTCAAAATCATTTCAATAGGAACTAATGATATACAAGTTCAGAAATGCATAGAATTATGATTACAGGACACAAAGTATACTAGAATATAGAATAAAATACAAGCTCTGAGCAACCAAGGAGATGGTTAAAAGGGATGAGGTCCATCTGCGTGGTTTCAGCTGAGGTGGATGTAAGGGGCTGATGGGTTTGGGTGTCGGTGGGGTTTATAAGCTGTTTGATGTTCTGCCCTGTACAGTCACACGCCTTTGATCGGTACTGATGGCTAATAGATACTGCAGGCTGGAGCTTTGGGAATTTAGTACTAACTTTGCATGCTTAACTCTGAAAGGCACATTCCAGTCTTGTTGCTGCCGAGTGCATTGGCACCATCTGACATAAACTATAGTATAATATATACAGTATTATTTTACATTTATTTCCTTTTAATTGCCTCTCAACTTTTAAAATGTAATGTCTTAATGAATTCAGCTAGTATTTGTATTCTTTTATGTAATTAGGTAATGCAAAATATGTAATTAATCTTAGTTGGGCAACATACTGGCAAAATATTATTATTTATTACTATTTTGTTTTCACTCACATATTCGGAATGATGCTGTGAGTATCATGCTAGCTGAGGCTGCCCAGTGCAAGTCACTGCACGCGAATGCAGTCACTGCCTAGAGAACCTTGGAATATAAAAGGACATTTCCTCTCCTGAATCTCTTCACATATTACTGATATCTAAGTAGAAGGACTTCTCTAGTGACTTTGCTGAGCAGGCTCTGCCTCAGTGCACAAGTTTGTGTCTTTCCCCAAAGGTATGTCCTGTGTGGAATAGGGGTTTTCATTGGTTTTGTTTTTCCACTTTTAAAAAATATAAGCAAGCAAAATCCAGCACTTGTGAAGGTAGCAGTGGGGTGGCCATTGGGGTATTTGGCACAGTGGGGACACACTTCTTATGAATATTGTTTCTGCATATACACACCAATGCACTCACAAGTAGTAAAGGTGAATGCGTATGTATAAATGAGAAGAAAATGTCTTCTGGTTATTATTGGTTGTGTGAAATAAGACCCTACGGTGGGGATCTTCTTATTTAAACTAATGATTTTGGAAAGAACAAAGGGATTGTGTCTATACTGTAGATGGGTATATCTGATGGAATTTCTTAGTTGCTGCTTTTGCCTTCTAAATCATGAAGTAAGTGGGAATCGTGGCTGTCTGGAAGTCGAAAACGGTAAAGTGCTTTCCAGTTAAAATTGCAGGTGTTTCTCATTAGGCCCCACCTGGAGTACTGTGTCCAGTTTTGGGCCCCTTCCCACAAGAAAGACATTGAGGTGCTGGAGCGGGTCCAGAGAAGGGCAACGGAGCTGGTTGAGGGGTCTGGAGAGTAAGTCTTATGAGGAGAGGCTGAGGGAGCTGGGGTTGTTCAGTCAGGAGAAAAGGAGGCTGAGGGGAGACCTTGTCGCTCTCTACAGCTACCTGAAAGGAGGTTGCAGAGAGGCAGGGGTAGGTCTCTTCTCCCAAGTCACAGGTGACAGGACTAGAGGAAAAGTCCTCAAGTTGCACCAGGGGAGGTTCAGGTTGGATGTTAGGAAAAATTTTTACACTGAAAGGGTTATCCAGCATTGGAATAGGCTGCCCAGGGAAGTGGTTGAGGCACCGTCCCTGGAGGTGTTCAAAAAAACAGGTTGACATGGTGCTGGGGGACATGGTTTAGTGATGGTTTTTATCAGAGTTAGGTTGATGGTTGGACTAGATGATCTTGAAGGTCCCTTCCAAGCTAGAAGATTCTATGATTCTATCATTAGGGGAAAGCTACACTCCGACTGAGAGGATCGCTTATGGGGGTTGCTTTTGGGGTTATTGCTTTTACCTGCTCTCTTCTGCAAAGCCAGCAGCCATGACACGGGCACCTTTTCCAATCTGTTCTCCTGTACCCAGGAGGGGTGGCTCAGCAGGGGTGCTGGGTCACGCAGGCTCCTGGTGGCATCTGAAATCACCCTGTGTGCCCCTATGGAGAGCAAGGCTGCTCCAAACAGGGCTGGATTCCCTAATTCCTGTGTATTCTGTCACTGTGCGTTGGCAATGGGAGGAGAGCACATGTGACTGTGAGTATGCCTTGTGGATGACAAAGATGGCAGATGTTTATCTTTTAGCTATTCCTTTAAGTCCACTCTCACTGTTTCTAGACCAATTCGAGTTAGGGCACATCCTGTTTGAGCTAATGGAAAATTTCTGGTGACAGCTGTACCCCTGGAACTCTCCCCCCTAGCGAGTGCACTGCCTTGGGACTGGGCGTTAGATACAGCCTGTTCTCTTCCTACTGCTAACTCCTTTGTCCAGCACAGACACGTTAATTGAAGTGAGTGTCACTCAAAAATTCACCAAACATATTTCTGTTTCCTTTAAAATTATTTCTGTATGTAAAAATAGACAAAACTCAAATTTTTAATTGATTTTTTTTTTTTTTTGTGATGGGCCTAATGAAATTGATTTTGACATGAGCCATCAGTCAAAAATCGTAGCCAGTAAAATGTTTCATTAGCTAGATTCATAGAAGTAATGTTTTAAGAAATGTTTCAGTGGTGCAAAGCGGCACATACACCAGCATCAAAGTCCTGCCTGTATTCTGTCTCAGGGAGTTCCTGGAGGTGGAGCAAAGCAAGAGTTCTGCATCCCAAACCTCTCAAAGGACCAAATTCAACAAAGCCACTTGCCCAGATGGCAGTTGCTCAAGTAGGAGAGAGTTCATACTGTGGTTCTTTTTCCTTTTTCTACTTGGGGAAAAAAAAAAGAAAAGTCTGGGAAACCACTTTTCTGCTGGTTTAAGGGCTTTGAGAAATGGAATATTCAAAGCAGTACAAATATTCCACTTTCTGAGATTTGAGCAACGCCATTGAAGAGAGCCTTTGCTCTTACCCAGAGCAGTCTGCGTGTTCCCACCCCTGTGCCGGCTGTAGCTATGGAATTTTCTCCTTTGCCATCACGTGCTGGGTTTCGAGGGAGCAGTGGACAATCTGAGTTGAAATTCATTAGAAAATCTTGATGTGTTATGGTACTTCAACAAAAATCAGGACCAAATAAGACGTTTTATTCTTGCAGACTTGAATGAGTGCTCTAGTAGGCACTGGGATGAAACCGTGATGAGTTCCTATCACCGCTGTCTTTACTGTTCTTTAAATGATGAACGATTCAACACATGGCAGTTAGTTACAGTATTGCATCGGAGGGGCAAAGTTTGCTGGTGATATATTCTAAGTGACAACTCACAATGAAATAAATGAGGGTTTTTCTAGTGTAGTAGAAATGAATATATTATTTACAGCGTTAGGGGGAAGGGAAAGAAACCAATTGGGAGCTTCATCAAGTCTAAACCAGGCTGTACTTTGGAAGGCAAAGGAGTAAAAAGAACAACAAACCAGGGTTCAGAAGCTGACAGTAAGATGGTGAGGATGTCCAGAAGAAAGCAGGCTCCCCGTGGAGCAGCGTGATGGAGCCGTCAGCTCCGGGTCGCTCTGGGGAGCTGGCGCCAGAGGGCACCAGAGAATTTCCTCGGCGAGGTACCAGGCGCTGGTACTTTGATGGATTTTGTGGAAATGAGCCTTTCATGTTTTTCACCAAGATCAGCAGGGCTTTATGCATTTATACATGCTATGTTCTTCAGCAGGCACCAGGTATGTATTTCAGTAGCCGTACATACTGCCTAGCGGAGTATGTGGTCTTGTTAATGGGTAAGAGGAGTTAGTAATAATTCCTGAGCTTTATAATGTTACAGTGAAAAATAATTTTAATCAGATAATTGCTCACTAGAAAAGTTTCTGTGTATGGATACAAAAATTTAAAATATTTCTCATTATTTGAAAAAGGAATTGTCTGTATTCAGCCCCTCATTTTTCCCACCAGCCTGCTGTCTCCTGGGATCCACTGTTCACCTCAGTCTGATCTCTGTAAAAGATAAAGGAGCATGTGGACAAAATCTTCTAAGGAAAACCTTTTGCTATGAAGTATTTGAGGCAGAATGTGTGTCTTTTCTTCCTCTTCTACCAATCACTTTAAGTTATTAAGCAGAATGGATTTAAATGATCCGCAGCTTCTACTTTTTATATATTTTAATTTTTCCTCCTAAACTAAGTAATGTCTCATGTCTTAGAGTTGAAAGATTGTCCATATCTAACAGTCTCCCAGGATACATTGTATATTTATTTCTACTTCATTAGAACTAATCAACAGCCCCAGCATTATTGTATTATTTCTTCTCTGACAAATGAATATACACCTTGCTGCTCTGCTCAGCAGTGTGAGCCTGTAACTGCGTTTTCATCTTGTAGTTGTGGAACGCATACAGCGGCCATAGGTGGTATTTTACTCCAGAAGTACAGCTGCTTACCCATGGTTGCAAGGGTGATGCTAGAACAGCTGTCTGTAGGCTTGGAGAAGCTTTCTTCTGTGGAGCTTTTCCTTTGTGTGTGAAGTACTTCTTTCTGCCCAAAATTTTCAGGCCTGGGTTTGTGCATATGCATTTAAGGATGTCCGGCACTTTAGATTTCAAATGACTCTTACTCTATTTTCAATCTCTATTTAATGAGAATTAGTAACACTGCTCGTAGGTACTTTTGGGCAATGGGATGGTTGGGGATTCCCTCCTTTGGCGCTGCTCTCCTTGACCCTGCCAACTGACTTTTCTGGGCCTTTGCTCTGAAGCATGAGCGGCCAGCTGAGGGCTCTCTGACTCTTTGTTTCCCGCCCTGTCCTTCTCCAAGGTAGCCTTCCCTCTGCTCCCCTGAGCTGGGGAGGATGCCCTGAGAAGCAGAGAGCTGATGAAGTTCCATAGGAGGGGAGCAAGCAGGCCCCAAGACTAGGGTCATGGCTAGGAAATGGTATTGCTGCCAAATAGCTCATTTTTTTTTGCGTACAGAGCTATGGATTCTGTATGTTTGGATCTCTGGTGGATGTCCAGCCTACAGCACAAACTGTTTGATCTTTCCCTGGGACTTGAGACCTATGCTGCCTCACGTCTGTGCTCACAGCAGCATTGAGCCTGTTCGGTATCGTATCGCTTGTGGCTGCATCTCCAGGCTGTGAAGTTTGCAGATCTCTTCAGTATAAATCCATGAGTTGGAGCCCTCCTTGCCTCTGGCCATCACACATCTCTGTTACTTCCACGGCCCGTTCTTCTTGTTTGGTCTGGTGCACATGGGGTCGTTTGTGGCAGAGGGACACATTTCTCCAGCTGGCTGCTTTGACCCTGTCACATTACTGTCTTTGAAGCTCCTGCTCTCAGCGGCTGAGGTTGTTTGCTGCTGTCAGCAATCGCTTTGGGAGGTTTGGCTCTCTCAGTAATCCATTAATTTTTTAAAAAAGAGTTTGCTTACTGTACTTTAGCTCTGTGGGTCATCACAGAACCCTGTTTTGGTGGTGAAGCTTGGAAATGCCTAGCTAATAGCCAAAGGGGCCAGTGCTGAGATGTGTCACAGAAACACAAACACCAGGTTGGAAGGGACCTCAAGGATGGTCTGGCCCAACCTTTCTTGGCAGTACCCCATCACGCTGTCTGGTGCTGTTTGTTGTTTCCTCGTATTCACCCATCTGTTCCTGTTGGATCTCGTCTCATGCTTGGGTTGTCCCCTCTTAGGGTCATGGACCATCTTTCTGTTCTGTATTTGTCCAGTACAAGGAGTTTTTGCACATTTAAAGACAGCACAGCAATTTATTTTTTTTTTTCTTTTACAGAAATTACAATTGAACCAATAGTTTATGTAAGTGAAAACCAAACAGTTTTGAGGTTTGAGTGTCTTCTTGGGTGACAACAAGGTGTGGTAGCTTCTCGTGGATTACTGGAGACTGAGCGCTGGCCTGGATGTCCCTGGGAGGGGACAGCAAACCCCAGTGGTGGGGAAGGTGCTGTGAGGGCCCTTGTCCCGCCCCAGGCAGTGCTCTTTTCTTGCAGCTTTACCTTTTGTCACAGCTGCTTACTTGGCCCTCTTAGTGTTATCCAAATCTTCACTTACCTGGTAAAAATAAATGCATAACTAAAATCGTAATTTGTGGTTAAGAATGTGCTCCGAGTTTTATGGAAGTTAAGACTGGTGCAATAGGGAATACAGATGCTGCAAACAGTGCTTTTTGCCCTGAGAGAACTCAGAAAAATGTTTTGCATGTCTTGGTAGCACAACAGTTTATTTTTTATTGATGTAAGATGTGAGGAGATTCTGACACTACACGACCATGTCAAACTAAGGCAATTTCTAGAAGCCCTTCTGCTAAAACCTCACCCTTGCCACAGCTGCTGGGTGTTGCTGTTTGATGTTGTGGTTGGGTTGGAGCAGCCAGGTGTGCACATGTGGTCAGCACCAGTGATAACAAGCTGAAAACAGTAATTGCTGATGAGCAACACATGTTGTTGGTCACACGTTGCCAATGTTGGTACCACTGAACAGGGATTATTGTCACTTAAGCTGACTTGAGTAGCGGCTGCTGCAGTCCTGGTCCCCGCTTGCTGTGCCCCGATGGCGTGGATCTGTGTGGTCACAGGAGGGTGAGCAGGACTCCACATTGGTCCAGGGAGGCGGTTTGGCTGGAGATGAGCACATGATGAAAGCCACTTGGTAGCTCGTGGACACGGCGCATCACCTGGCTGCAATAGGAAGGACAGGAGGACTAGGACAGCTGGGCATCAAGGACCCTCTCCATCTGCTGTGGGAGAAAAGGTGAGCTGATCCTGGTTCATGGGACTCAGTGCTTCTGGATGCGTTTCCCTCTCAAAGGGTCAGTTCAGAACCGTCTGTGATGTCCCCGCACGTGTGGGTGCTGTTCTGTCTCGAAGCACCCTGCCCATGGCGAGGGAACGAGTGCTGGGACAGGGGAGCAGGACTGGGCAATGGTGGGGCTGGGAGCTGCTGGGGTGGAGAGCTGCAGAGCCACTGCAGCGTAGGCAAATGTGGAGAGAAATGCAGACACTTCCAAAAATAACCGCGTTAGCACTTTTTTCCCTGACTTCTCTCTGAGGAACTGGAGCAGGTATAACTCGGCGGTTGGTTTTTGTTCAATGTTTTTTTGTCCTTTTTTTTCTAATTTTGCTGCCAGCCAATATAGTTTCTGTTGCTGTCACTGCTTCTGATGTGCATTAAAAACCAGTGGATTCTACATGCATTTGTCGTTGTCAGTGAGCTAAAGAACTGAGTTGTTTCCCTCCTTGCTTCCCCTGCTGCAAATCGTGATGCAGGTTTAGTATTCGCAGAGGGTAGATTTCAGTCAAGATGAGTTTATCTAGAAAGTCTCATGTAACCCAGTCACTCTTTGTGGGCATAAAAAGCAGGATATAAATGCATCTCAGCCTACCCTAACTTGTGAGCTCTGTTTTTTAAGTAATTTTAAAAATAATGTCTCAGGGAGCTTAAATATAGTGGCGTGCAGTTGTTTCCTGCCTGCCAGTACTGCCTGACAGAAGGAAAAGCATCTATTCGGCTATCTCTGTGTTCTAGGAAGTAATAAATTGTGGATTGACCCTCTAAATTGAATTTTTTGATGCAGATTTAACCAGGGTGCTGTAAGTACTTATTTCTCCGTTTCTCTCTGAAGACTCCAGGGCTGCAGCCATGGTGTTGGGGAGCACGAGCAGCCCTTATCTTACCCCCATTGCGGGGCAGGGGGGTGCCTGTGTGCCAGTCTGCAGGTGGGCAGGGATGCTGGAGCTGAACATGACTGCCTTCCTCCACAGAGACAGCTCCTGCTCAGGCACAGGTCACTGCTCTTCACTGGGGACATTACTTATCCTCGCCCTGCCCTTCATAGAATGGTTCAGGTTAGAAGGGACCTTAAAGATCATCAAGTTCCAACCCCCCTGGTGAGGCGTTGCTGTCTTCCCTGGTGCCTTCTTGGCCAGGAGGAGTGTTTTGTCAAGATGGAGAGTGTGGTGGTGAATCTCATCAAAACCTTATTGTAATAATGAGTAACAGCACAGAGGAGCAAGGCTGGATGCCCCCTCTCATCGGTTTCTGATTGCTGTTTGTGAAGCTGTTCTCTCTGGTAATTCGTGTCTGCAGCCTCCCTTTGCTGTGTTTGAAAGCAGCTGCCTTCTCCTTTGCAGATGGAGCTGCAGAGCTTTGACAGGCAACCTCCAACCCCTTGTACACACACACGCTTTCCTTACAGCCATTTTAATAAACACATTCTTATGACAAATGACCATCTTTATAACTGAGAACTTAATCTTAGGCGATGACTCACAGCAGATTTCTTATCATGTCTAAAATAAGGAGGGATTTTCTTGGCTTGATTTGTTTTTTTCCTCCTGTTCTGGCATGCAAAATGTTGCCGTTCAGTGTGTTTCTGTTAGTGAAGGCGGCTGGAGGGGAGCTGGGACGGGAGCAGGCACAGTAGCAGCTGGATGGAGACATCTGATGGCAGCTATACCTTTCCTCAACGTCCTAAAGCATAGTCCTGGTGGCTCCTCTAATGGCACAAGTTCACTTTGCCCTGTACATTTTGTGTTTTATGGGTGTGATCGCAATAGGAGTGAATACCTAGTACCTAAAATCCTGTTGTGAGATGGAGAGGAAAGGGATTTTCATGTCTATGGCCTTGTAAGTGCTCTGTGGGAGATGACCCTGAAGGGCCGGCCCCAGTCTCCTGTAGCCTCTCCTTCTGGACGAGATGCTGGTGGGAAGGGAGACGTGCCTCCCCCGTGCGGCTCTCCCTCAGAAAACCTGAGCCTCTGCCCACTCTCCCCCTGCAATCTGCCTTCTTTTTCGGTAGAAAATGGGGGAGAAGACCATTTTTTGTTGAGTTTAGCTGCCTGAGTCAGCTTTTGATGTTGTCTGACCAGAGCTGATGCAAACTATAGTTCATGTCTGTCTGGCCTGGAGTACAGCAACAGCTCACTTCTGCCTGCAAAAATGACATTAATGTGTCATAAAATGCTGTGGAATACTAAGTTCTCTTCAAAAATTGGCATTGAAGTGTGTGGGCAGATTGGATGCCCGTGTGTGGGTGCTGGGGGAGCCCCGTGAGGGGAGCTCTGTGAGGGGACCCCCATGAGGGGAGCCCGGGCCGGCCAGGGCTGGTTCCAGCCGGTTCTGCAACCGCCCTCAGGCCGGGCCCCGCTGAGGCACCCTGCGACAGCCCGTCTTGAGAAGGGGCAAAAACACTGGGCAGGACTGAGGGAAAAAGTGAGAGAAACAGCCCCACAAACACCAAGGTCAGAGAAGCAGCAGAGAAAAATACCATGTGAGGTTTGTTTTGGGTTTTTTTTTTTCTTCTCAGTGTCTCAAATAGCTAATTGTAAAACGCAGACAAATGCCAGCCCTCGGTTTCCACAGGTGTGAGGCGGGCAGGAGTAATGCTTGTGAAATAGTCCCTGGAAATTGGAGCCTGAGAAAAGTCTATGAGGAAATTAATAATTCAGTCTTCAGAACAAGACTAAACACCGAATAAAATAAAGGAGGACGGATAGAAAACGGTGGGCAGAGGTTGGGTGCGAAGGTGCCGAAGCTGGAGCTGTGGTAGGCCTGTGAGACCCTCCGTGTGCGGGTTCATGTGGAGGTGCTGCTGGGCTGGGTTATATTTCTTGTCACTGGCAGGGTTTTCAGTGTTCTACTCTCAGCTCTTTGGTAGGGATTCATTTTTAATTAAGTGGGCTTCCATTGGCACCCACAAATGTTGGGTTTTGGGAAGTTTTGGCAACTTGTGGTTACTGTCCACTCTAGATGTAGAAGGTAAATTTAATTAAACTGCAGTCTCAGAAGTTATCCTGTAGATAGCAAATGCATGCTGTCGTGAAGCTTTACCAGGAGATTAAAACAAAAAATAAATAAAATCCTTCTTCAGACGAAGGTGAAGTTCTGTTCAGAAGTATACATCTGCTGCGTTTCTGGGAGAAAGCCTTTTGGAAGGGGCTGCTCAGACAGGAGTTCAGACTTTCCTCAAACAGTCCGGTGAAGAGTAATGTAGCATTTCTTAGGAGTAATAAATGACATTTTGTTTCTGGGCATTAAGGTCATGATGTGCATCTCCTGTTCTGGTGGGTAGAGACCGTTAGGTGGTTGTGTTGCCACATCCTTCAGTAGCACTAGCTGAAGAGTGGCTTTGGCTTGCCACGGGTAGTGGCTGGGAGAGCACGCTGGCCCTGCAGATCACAACCTCTTCAGTGTTCAGGTAGGAAAGAAAATAACGAAATCGTATATTTCAAGGAGGAACGGACATTTATGTATCAGCCAGGGCAGGGAAAGGCTGATTGAGTAATGTTGGTGTTGTGTTACAGTTTTGGCCTTCTGCCTGCTAATGGCTTTAAAGGTTTGTGGCCTTTAATAGTGCTTGGGCTGTACGTTTGTGTGCAGATGTGATGGTGGCTGGCACCAGCAAAGGATGTGGGTACCTGTCGTTGCCCAGACTGTAGGATGGTGGTCGCCGCCACTCACTGGAAACAACAGAGGCCAGTTGCCTTCTGTTAGGTGTTTGCATAACTTGCATTTTTATTCAATTGTTGACACAGTAATCACTGGGGAATTTAATTCATTAAATCCGGCCCCTGTTGCCAAGTTCCCCTCCTGTTGTGTAGAGGTCAATGGTTCAAGTCTCTTAATGGTGGTGCTTTTGTACAGAACTTACTATCTTCTGTACTTCGGATAAATAGCATGAAACTTTTCCTTCTGCTGCTTTCCTTGAAATTTAAACATGATAGAAATGTCATTTATTTTGTGAATTTTTAGTTTATGCCTCCATTTATGTCCGCTGTGGCTGTTGAAAGTTGAGATTTAAAAGATGTTGTTATGTTATGTAAATAATTAATTCTTCATTCTTTGCTGTATTCTTCTGTCATTTTTCCTAGTATTCAGCATGCTACACTTTTCTTTCCTTGTGTGTGTTGCAGAATAAGGATCATTGAATATATTTAGATAAAAGATAGCAAGCTCTTATTTTGCACTGAAAACCCAATACTTAGCAAACTGTCCTGAGTTAAATTTCCATGTAAATCTGAATTCAGGATTTTTTAGTCTGAGGTTGTTGGAAGTCTGGCCTTCACAGTGACTTCTACCAGCTAATTCAACCTGTGTTAGTAAGAAAATAATGGGCTTTCATAAGTTTGAGTTTTACCTCAGTAACTAAAGATTAACACCAGACTTCAGGCAAGAGTTTTTTGATGTATCCCAAGTTTTTGATGAACTTAGCTGAGTGCTCTTGTTGTGAACGTAACCAACTTCGTGCCTTTTGAACCTGGCTAATTCTCTAACCACAGTGAATTCCACTGACTAGTTATAGGTTTCCTTTGCTTTCTGCCTTTTACTTTCATCAAATATCATTCTGTTCCTATGTCAGGACTCATTGTGTCTGCTGGCAGCAGCTGAGGGACACAGGGGGGTCCTGTGGCTGATGGATGGGCTAGCAGCCTCAGTGGAGAGCCAGGCTTTCTGAGGATGAGATGGCAGTTTACACCTGCTAAATCAGTAGACAAAATCTTGCTCATACTACTCTTTCCTCTGCTGAGCAGAAAACCTGGCAAAAGTAGCTATCAATCATCCTCAGTTTGGTCCTGTGCGATTGCTTACCTTGTCCCGCCTGACACAAAGGAGGTGGCAGCAGTGGGACTCTTTGGGGCAGTAGGGCGAGACCCCAGCAGTTCTGTCCAAGAGCCTTGCAGGACTTGCACATCATGTGGCAGGGACAAATCCCATTGTCCTCTGCCTTAGCTGCTCGTTCCACCTTCCACCAACTCTTCCACCCACCAGCACTTATGAGGCTTTGCAGTGAACTGGATGAAGGACCTGGTCTGGGTTTAGGACACTCTGGACTTAAGGAAGGCATAACCCAAGTTTAACCCAAGTTTGGTGGAACTTTATTTCCCCATCGAATTCATCTCTGGTGTGTGAGGTGAATGGAGAGGGGTGTCACATGTTCGGTGCCAGGAGAGGGGATAGCAGAGGACCAGGTGAACCAGCTTCAGCAGCAGTGCTCAATTAGGTCATTTGTAATGTCTCTGAGATTGTGCCCTCTCTTGTCCCTTTGTGTTAAGCTGGATAAGCCTGTTCCTGAACGCACCCAGTGAGTGTGGTATTCATTGGTAGGGATGCTGCCTGGAGTTCCCCTGTGGAACTTTTCCAAAAGTCAGGTGTCACTGAATTTTCTTCTTCTTTTTTTTTTTTTTTTTTTCCCTGCTGGATTTTAGAACTTGTTAAGATATTTTGGGAGTGTGAACCAGTGTAGGAAGAATTCAGATCTAGGGCTGATGTATGCAGATTTTCTTTTAGAGCATTCATTTACCTTTGCCTTACAATTACAAAAATGGCCTCAAGGAAAGTGAAAAAATCCATATGTTTACACTTAACATCTCTTACAAAATCTGAAAGATAGCACTTTTTTTTTTTTTTTGAGACATACTTGGAAACTGAGCTTTTCTTTGTGCTCTAGGAGTATTTCAATACAGGAAAAATGCAAAAGGAATCTGGTCGTCTTGCTCGATTAGAAGACAGCATTTTAAAGGAACGACCTAGGAAGGTGGAGACACTGTAGGTGGAGTTTGAAACATAATTTTTAACTCCCTTTTACCCACAGGCACTTCTTTGCAGCTGTCTGTGATGTGAGTCATTATCTCTAGCAGCTCTTTGAATAAAGCCTTGCTAAATTGCTTGTAGAGCCAGATGAGTTGTGAGCCTTTCCTTGGAAAATAAAAAACTAAAAGGAAAATGTGGGGCCTGTAAAATGGCTCTGGGATTTAGTATGGAGAAGTGAGATTTTAGCACGCTGAGACACAGTGGATTGCAAGTTTGGCTTCTCAGTGAAGAATAAGGTAAGAGTTTCTTTTTTGAAAGCAGATGTTCCTCTATTCTAGTGTGGTTAGTCGCTTCGTGTTTTGCCTTAGTCACAGTGCATGAGGCTTGTACGACAGTGAGAGCAGAATCATATTTCTCTTTTAAAAAAAACTCATGATGGATTTTATGTGGTACAGACAGGAAGATGTACCCCCAGAAGGCTAATGTTAATATAAAAACCCAGCAGCAAATGCAGAGGATCTGCTCTGAGGCATTCCTTGCAGTTAATTTCGGTATGTTTTCATTGGGCTTCTCCCTTCTTACAGTTGCAGGAATGGTGAAATTCACCAGGGAAAATGGTTGTTGGGATAAAAAATGATAGTGACTCTAAAAGGTACTTTGCCTTGTAACATTGTTTTTACTACTTTTCATAAAACTTTGTTAGAAGTATCCCATTATTATTCTAATCTTATTTAATGATGAGTATTTTGGGCATTGTTTCCACCATCTCTTTCATCTAAAAATCACCAAACAAAACTTTGATTGCTTATTGGTCACTCTTTAAGCTCAATAAGTGCACGAACACACAGAGTTTAAATGATTCTGTAAAACGTTTTCAAGTTCAAGGAACTTCCTCTTGCTGAGTATAATCTGCTTCAGCCCTGATGTTAATTACTGTTCATGGGGTTCCCCTAATTTTATAGAGACTCGTTGAGATGAACATTTTTGAAGGTGGTATATTTTACTGATCTGAATTTGTAAATTACAGCATAGAGGCTGTAAAAGCACATCTATAATAGTACATATAGACCCCAGTCTGCAGATTTACCCTAGTGTTCTGTTGGAGTAAAGTAGTTGATAGGAAGTGCTGAGCTGCTGTGGGCAGAGCTAATTCAGACACCTTTGCACATCTCTAACTGTAGCGTAGCGGTACCTGTAGGTGCTTGTACCAAATGGTGTGCATGGTTGTTAGCATTAAGAAGTTTGATATGGCAAGGGTTTTGAAATACCCAGCCCTTTCTCCAGAAAGCTGTTTCGCATCGTGCCCCCATGCCAGTTTAAAAGAGTGGGTCTGGAGAGACACGCATCAGCCTTCAGTCCGGTCCTGGCTTGGCTCCTCGCCTCCCAGCAGGTATGGCTCGTGGCTGGGAACGTGCTGCTTGTCAGGCACAAATCTCTGCAGGAACTGAAGCCTAGAGTTTGCTTTGTCTTCAGTAACTGGGAGGATTTTTTTGTGCATCTTAAGGAATTGTGCTGGTGCTGGCATTTTCTAATCTTTACGGTTTCCAGGTGAGAATAAACGTTACACACTTTAGGACCGGGGTAGTGTAAATATGTTATTAAAAAAATTAATCTGACAAGTGAGCTCTGGCAGGTTTAGTTGCGCTGGTGTTCCTTGTCCTGTACCTGCGCGTTTTACTTCTCTTGCATTTGATCTGTCATGCCTGGGAAGCGGCAGGCTGGTGTGCTGCTGCTGTTGCAGTTAGGGAGGGGATAAGCCCTGTGAACTGTGCAGAGCTTCCTCACACTTCAGTGCAATAGTGTAAGACAGTAGCAATTTCAAGTGCATTCTCCTTATTCTCCTTCCTTCAGATTTCACAGAGGTTAGTTAAAACACGGGAACTCTGTCTGTTCTGCCTCACTTTCAGTTAAATGTGACTGGTGAAAGCCAGGGGTTCACTGCCCAATAGGCAAATAGAGGTCCCCTCAAGACCATGGAAAGAAGTGAATTTGGATGTCGCTTCAAGAAAATGCCTTCATGATGGAGGGCATTAGTATTTCTCTAGACAGGACTGCATGAGCTGTTGAGGAGTTCCTTTCATGTATGTGGAACAGAGGCAGGAAGGGGCTAACACAAAGGGAACGCACCTGCATTTCTTACAGGAGCAAAATTATCATCTCATGCAAGACGTGGTTCCTTTGAAACGATAAGGCTATTTTGAAACATGAAGTTTGCCTTCGTGCAACAGGATTGGCATGCACGCACTTGCATAACAAGCGATACCAAATTTTGTACTTGGGGAGGCGGTTTCAGCTTTTATAATAAAAATAGAGCAGTGTAGGGCTTAGTAGTTTCGTTGTTCTTTCACATATGCCTGTACTCTCCACCTCCTCCTTTTGTGCCTGAAAATAAATAAATAATGCATCGGGTCACTGGCAAAAGGTGTTTTGAGACTTGCTTTCAAAACTATTTCAAGAATATATAGCAAACGCAATTCCAGACTCAAGTGAAGAAATGTGAAACTATTACTGGGCCCCGGTTTCACAGGACTGAAATAACCTGGTTTTTAAAGGATGCTGATCTATTTGGGTTTGTTTGTTGTTTTTTAAATTTTCAGAGTTTGTAAGTCATCAGTGCTTGCTGTTGCCCTCCATGTGAAGAAGCGCTGGGAGCTGGCCTTTTCAAGCTGAGGTTCAAATAAAAGATGATAATTATGTATCTACAATTTTTTCAGTTTAAGAAAATGCCAAATTCTGAGAGTTGGCAAAACCATGACAAATGGAGAATTTTGCATGTCTGAGGGATTTTAGAAGGTCAGGAAAAGGATTTCTAAAGACCTCAGATTATTATTTTTTTTTTTACTGCTGTTGCTCTGCCAAACTCTCTTTTCAGTAACTCGTGATTACGATTAACATAACTTTTCTTACTAACATAGTTTTCTTAGGATTCCATTTTATTCTCCAAAGAACTGTTATCACCTTCAAAGTTGTTCCAATCTGAGCAGGCATTGACATTCTCTTTAGGTTTAGGCAGATCATGTTGGGACAGATGAGATTATTGTTTTTAATCATTTTGGGATTTTGTAAGGAGGAATATTATAGATAGGTGTTCAAGAAATCAACACCCATTCATCTCCAGTCGCTAGTATGATAATGAAATGATGGGCTCATTGCTCTTTACAAAAACGTGACTTTTAAACCCCGGCTTAGTCCTTTGAATGCCTAATAATACATACTGAATGTATCTGCTGACGTCTGATATTAGTGGGTGATGACATTGTCAAGTATAAGAAATGTAAAGCATTAGAAACTGTAACCTTTCAGACTGTGAGTCTGTGAGTTCAGACTATCAGGCTGTGCCTGTCTCCTTCACTGCACCTGGAGGGTTCCTGCCTTCCCCCATTGTGTTGTTCCATTTTATTACGAATGTCCCTGAGGTTGGTTTTTTTGGTCTAATTTCTGCAGCGCTATCTGAAAAAAAGGAGCCCTCTAGCAGGGAAAAGAAACTTCTACTTACATGCCCCCCCCAGTCTTCTTTGTACAATAGCCGACATACCTTCATCACGACATACCTTCACGGCTAAAGAGGGTGTTATAATATTACTCTTTGTTCCACTAAATGTAGGTTTGTTAAGTCCTGTTAGAGCTGGGGCATCTCTCTAGTGGACAGCCCCTTGGTCCCGGTGGCCGTGCTTGTTGTGTGACTCTGTCAGTCTCTCATCTCTCTTTGCTGGCGTTCCCAGTGTTGAAATCTCCCCAGCTGAAAGCTGGCCGGTGTAAAAGGGGGTACGGGGCTGGCTATGCACAACTGCCGTCTGTACTGTCCCCGGGCTCCAGGCTTGTGTTTCCTTTTCTGTATCCACTTTCTGTTATTACAGTAATTCTACTGGAACACCTGTGTAAACTTTCACTTGGATATTAACTACATTAGCAGCTTTCAACGGCTTTCAAGAAGTCTGATTGTCAATTTGTTACGTTGTGGGTTTCATTAAGTTTGCATTTGAACACTGATACTGGTATAAAAATTCATACAGATCAAGATTTCTACTTTATTATTTTGCTACATTTCTTCATGTAATATTTTACCTTCTTCCCAAGACAAAAGCAGTACTTCTTCTCAAAGCTACCTCTACAGTGAGTTTTCCAAGCAAATTGCAAAACTGTTAGTTCAAACATATGTCAATTATATGATGTCATCTCCGTGAGCTAAAGGGCTTATTTCTGCTCCTCCGGTGGCGTGCTCTTAAACTCACCTGGCATTCAGATTTAAAACCTGATGTTAATCAGCAGTGATTTAAGTCAGAGACTGACGCTCACAAGGAACTGTGGGATGAGTTGCTCTATTTTCGACTTATTTTTAGAGCACAATGAAAGTATTCATACATCACTTGAAATTGTGGTTACCAGGAGTGCCATATGGGTTTTTTTATAATGCTTTCTTCAAGAGTGAATCTGTCTGCCTTATAAGTCAAGAAGACAATACTTCATTTTAATCCCTTGTCTCAGCCTTTTCATCCATCATTTTTGGAGTGAAAGTATCTAGCAAGCGCAACTTCAGGCTGATCTGAGTCTGCCTTCCGTGCTCACAAGTCCCCTCTGACCTACTTGGTTTGTTGTTTTTTCTGAGTACTCTCAGCAGGTGTCTCATTTATCATTGTGTCTTCTGTGATCTGGATCATCACCATTTCCTTTCTGTAACACTTCTACAAATACTGCCTTTGGACAGGAATCTGGTATTTCCTCTTGTTTTCCTCTATATTGCTTTCCAATTTGCTGGTGATTTTTCCAGTAATTTTATTTTTTTTTAACAGATCAGATGCTGTATTTTGTTTTTCTGCAAATTGAGGAAAATTTTACTGATCTTCATGTTGTCTAATAAATCTTCCACATCAACAGCAGTTTTACCTTGCAAAGATGCCATGTTCATCTAGAATGCTTGCTTTTAAATAGGACTTCAGGGTGCAACTAGCCATTGTAAAGCTCCTCCAGTGCTTCTACTACTTTAATGTTTAGAGTCTGTTCTCTGGGATACCTTTTACATACGTTGTTTTGCTACTGTAGTTATATTCCTAATGGTGGATCTGCCTCTTTCGTTCTTTTCCCATTCTTTGATTTCTTCACCAGTTTGCTCAATGCTTGTATTATGTCCGCTCTCCGTGAAGTCTCAGCTAATCTCTTGTCGTTTACTTTGTAGCTTGTTTAGTTTTCCCAGTAAATCAAATCCAGTGCTGATCTCAGGAACGTCTGTTCTATCACTTACAGAGCAGGTAACAGATGTGTATGGGATGAAAAAGCAGATTATGAATTACTCTTGATAATCTTCTCTCATTTTCTGCAACCTTTTTGGGAAGGTTAGTGCTGGATGCTATAAGACTGTCTTAATGTCCTTGCTCTGCTGACAGAGCTCTAATTCTGCAGTCATCGCAGACGAGTGAGGCTTTTCTTTCTGTGGACACACAAACTCCAAATTTCATCTGGAGCTGCTGATTTAGTGGTGTTTTAAAATTAAATGGTTTATTTAGTTGTTGCAATGTGAGCTTGATTCTAAGTAGCAGGTTTCTTTAAAGCTTTACTGCGTGTTTTAGTCATAGACTTTCAAACGCAAGAAGTTTAATATTACTCAGATATATTCTAGTCACTAAGAGTTTATGTAAGCGCAATGTAAAGAATTGTCTAATTATATTTATGACTGTTGGAAATTCTGTCTTGTTACTTGAGAAATTTGTTGAAGAATGATCACAATGTTGCAGGGTTGGCTTGCTGAAACATGCAGTGCAGAGGAGCCAAATGCAATCAAAAGTCTTTGGGAACTGGGGAGTGGCACCAAAACTGGAAGAAGTGGTGGGGAAAGGAGGGGGGAAAAAAAGGTTAATGTGCAGGATTAAGGAATGGATTGCAGTGTGATTACGCAAACTATTCAATGATACTTTTTTTGGTCTGATTTATTAATGTTTACAAAAACTTAGCCAATTCCTTGGCCACACTTACAAATATTCATTTTTTAAAGTGTTTCAACTATTCTTTATAGAACATAATATAAATTAATGAGCTGCATACAGTGTGATTTGAAACTTTAGCAAGAAAGCTGTTAATTTCAACCTCTGTTGAAATACACTGGGTGCAGAGATCATTAAACAATGGTGGTAGGCACCAAGTATGAAGTTACTTGCAGCTGTGGGTTTAAAAACTGACTCTGCGATCAATAAGTGCTAATATTTTTACTTGAGTTTGATCATAGGGCCGTAGGAAAGGTCAGTCTGGAAGGGACCTTAGAGGATCTCTAGTCCAGCCTTGCTCTGAAAGCAGGGTGACCTGTGTGGCCACAGCAGGCTCCCAAAGCGTGAATGATCACCTGTAACCTGCCACGTGCCTTCCCCCAACATTCTCACCTCTCCTGCCCCTGTGCAGCCCCTGTCGCTCACACTGGGGGTTAAAAGAACCCTCAGCCCTTGGGGACATGGGGATTTCGGGGTCTGCAACACCTCTTGTTGGAGGTGTGGCTTCTGTAGCTTTATGCGCAGCCAGGCTGTCCCCTACAACCCGCTAATGGGGTGTGCGCACACACAGAGCCAGGAGGGTCAGCCTATGGTCTGTACCCATGGTGTCCGACTGGGAGCAGGTCCTGCCCAGCCTAGACAGAGGTGGTGATGGCAGTGGGGCAGCGCCTGGCAGTGTCAAACCAGGTTTTGCCTGCTGCTTAGCGTGTGAACTCTGGAGGGCTATGTACTGTAGGAGGGAGACACCTGAGTCATCCCATTTTTTAATCCTTTTTAAAAGATCTGCTGATTTAAACGATTTCTTTCGCTATATTTCAATTCAAATTAGACAGTAACTTCAGTGACGTGAGATGTGGTGGAACCCTGTCCCCAGTGGAATTGGCTGAAACCTGTAAGCTATAACCGTCTTGTTTTCACTAAGACCTTCCTTTGAATTGACTAATATAAGAACACAGCTTTCTCTGAACGAAGATGTAACTCAGGAGGATTGACTGAAATGCTTCCTTGAGCATTTGGCCTCTGTAAAATCTCTTAAACTAAGAACTAGCGGGTACGGTGCTTGAAAATAAGTTCCAATCTGTGTTTTATCTGGACGCAAAAGATACCCAGATTCATGATTTTGGCAGTATGTCTGGTTTTACCGGATGTGATTACCATGATCCTGCATCCTAATGAAGAAAAATTACATGATTTCCTGTAAACTTTCACTGAGTTAGGTTGCTTCTCTCACTGCATAATTCTAATAGACTTCAATGATATATTTCCTATTTACAGCTAATTCCAAGTGGAGAAGAAGACTCTTACAAATTCAGTGTTCTGTTCTGTGGTATCTGGTACTCATGTTCACCTATCTTCTGATGGCGTGAACAGAAGTTGTGCGTGTGGTAGTTATTCTTCAGATAGCTAAATTCTTTTAGGAAACTTTGGCCTGTAAGCTACGATCTGTGAATGAGAAGCTGTCTCTGCCACTCACTAAGTGAGCGTGGTGCTCTGATCCTCATCACATGAAGTTTCACAGCTCTCTAGGACAGATCATGAGTTCAAAGCACAGAAAAAAATTACCAACTGTCAGATTTGTTTAGGCAGCTGCAGCTTCCAGAGTTGTGAATGAAATGCTGAATTTAGCAGTATGTAAAGCAGATAACGTGACTTAAACAACTTTTTCTATAAGCTGTCATCAAATCACATCAGTCACAGCTTCTGGATAAGAAACTGTGGTAAATCTCAGGTCTTGTTTCTTTTCCTCTTTACTTGCTTCCTTATGTTCTATTTAACAGTTTTCTTCTTTCTTTTTTAATGCTCATTGCTATTCAAAAAGCTAAAAACAAAAAACCAAGCTGGCAGTGCATTTTATGTGCCTTAAAGATGTGCTTAACAAGTGCTGTTTTCTGTTTATTTGCAATGTTTGAGTTGTTGACAGAGCAAGTCAGTCACTTTAGCAAACATTATGACTCTGTGGCTGTAGAGGAGCTTGTGCATGAGATCCACAAGCATGCCTAAATGCTTCTGTGGGTTCAAATGTTAGCAGTCAGTCTTAGTTTCTTAATGTTATGCAGTGTTGAGGATAAGGCTTTCATTTCACAGCCCTATAAGATCCTTAATTTTGCCTCTTAATCCTTGTTCTTCCATACAAACTTCTTTCTTCACGTTGGCTTGTGGCAGAAAGGCTCCGTTTGAGCCTTCGCCCACACTGCAAACTGCCGGCTTCAGTGAATATCTTCAGTGAATATCTGGTTTCTGCTGCTCCGTGTAATAGGCTATTTTGCCAGTAAATGGTAGGCAGCACAGTACATTAAGCGCTTCAAAGTAGTATCAGCGTTTCTTTTTAATCACAGTGGTGCTTTGTTTTATTCTAAACCTTGGTGCTTAATGCTGAATTTAATTGCAGTTCAAGCAGATGCATTTATGTACATCTACTGATACAAATAATCAGTCCGACATGATGTGCACGCTCACGAGCAGCAGTTGTGTGCAGGCAAGGGGTTCTTGACCTTAGCAATGGGACAAAGCTGCAAGTTAAATTGTCTTTAATGCTATGGTCAGTATTTAATCGAGCATATTCAAACACATATTTTACATGTTTCAGTAGCTTACTACAGTTACTAGGTTTCACTGAAAACGCTCTCACTAGGAGTGGTTAGAGCTGTTATTATCGCATTAAATGACATATATATATATATATACTGAAATTATATTTGGCTGTAAAACTATATTCCTATTAAAAATGACATCTTCTTTTGCAGTGACCCATATGTGAAACTTTCCTTGTATGTAGCAGATGAGAACAGAGAACTTGCTCTTGTGCAGACAAAAACTATTAAAAAGGTATGTATATATTAATTTTTTATTCCATTGTTTTGGAAATATTAAGAATACTGGAAGATAATTCTATAACATAATACAACACTTATTTAAACTATTACATTCATGTGTAGCAACTGAATAATGTATTATTTTTTTTCAAACCAAAATAAGTGCATGCTTTTTCAGCGTGCGTGATCTGTTGACAGAATCTAACATGTTGTCTATTATTCTCTAAAGCTTGGCTTATCAAATCTCATTACATCATTCACTGTTTCTTTTATGAAAGTCATATTTTAATGAAAGACATAGCTGAAATAAAGATCTAAGGAATTCTGCTTTAATTATCATTGATTTCACTTTTAGCAAAAATTATTGTTCTTTAATGTTCCCTTTCAAAATTTCCATTATCAAAATGTTTTCCTAATATGGGAATTTAAAATAGCCAAATAACAGAAGATATGCTGTAAGAAAAGCCTGGAAATGCACTGAAAAGAATTCTGTTTTCATTATCAATTAGAATCAAAATTAAATTTTATTTGGTTTCTTATTTTCATTCCACCCCAAAGCAAAATTCCACTAGGGAATATTAATCATTATCAGGGCCCTAAAATTTTAAAAGGATGATTTTTAAAAAAAAAAAAAAATAATTATTTTTTTAACATTGGCTGGTAGTTGATGGCAGAGAGGAAGAAATTTATAACCCATACGACAAGTAAGGGAAAAAGAATAAGTTGTCACGTTTATGAAGGTATTTAGAATCAACAATGATTCAATCGAAATAATTGCGAAACAGAGCAGTGAGGAAAATTTGGTTATTGAAAACACAAAATAGCATGGTGCTGTTCTAAAATCAGAACATTAGGTGTCATGAGAAACCCGATGTGAAATCCTGGAAGCATGGAAGATTCAAGCAGACCTTTTCACAGGACCCAGGGCATGTTTGATGTAGGCAAGTAAAAGTAATTGTTAAAAGATGTTGATCGCATCCAGAGCTTTATTCATTTTCTGATTCCGTTTTTTAAATTAATATTTTAATATTTTTTTTAATCCTTACTAGAATAACATTGCCCTTATTTCAAAAGCTGTTGCTGCTATAAAACCATAATTACTAAAGACACGGCATATTCGGCTCCTACACGTTTGGTGTAATGGCTACAGTGCAAAAAGTTGGGAGAGGTTGAAATGAGAGCATTAGATTGGGAATGAGGTTGTGACATTACTGCGGATCTGAAGTGATACTTGCCAGCTTTGGAGAGAAAGGAGAATAAGAAAGCTGCTGAGAAGACCACCATAAATAAGATAAAATGTTGTAAGGATGGGAAAATACTGCCATTGATTGTATCAAGGGAGAGACAAACTCAGTACTGCCCTAGGAAGGAAGAGAAAAAGGACAGCATTTGCACAACAACCCATCTGTAGACAGGGGTGAGGATGAGGTGATGATGATGATGATGTATTCCTGGGATTGCATCTGCTTTTTTTTCACTGTTTTTGTAACTGTCACTTAAGGCCTGGGCTTTCTCAGTCATTTCCATAATAGTAATATTAACTCATCTATTGGAAAGTTCTGCTAAGTCATTTCTGTTTTGAATTGTTAAATTTCATCTCAAGACTTCTGCCCTTAAAACAGTATTTTTTATATGCAATTTGCAATCTCTGTTTATTTCATAAATAGCAAATATCATTAGTATATCTTGATTTTGAATTAAAATCATTGATTTCCCTCAGTATTTTTCGTTAATCTCAGGAGTGGTTCTGAAAGACACTGCCAGTTATTTCCTTCAGCTCTGTAACTTTTAATATGAAACCATCTAACCCTTCACTAGTTTCTTGGTTTTCTACTCCTTTTTGTCTTCCTTAATTTAACAGGTACCTTTCTGCGTGGCACTGCCTTGCAGGAGTGCATGCAAGAGAGCAGAAGTTTCCCCTTTTTATTCTCCTTTCCATTACCTGGGCAGTTGTCTGACACGTGTCTTCCTGTCCAGCTGGACCCAGCCTTAGGAGGGGCTCACTTACAGCCAAGGGATTCAATGCAATTGTTTTCTTACTCTGAAAAAATGAAATTACCAGGAAAATTTCAGATTGATCTGGCATGATCTAGCTATGTTGAGTTTCTGAGGCTTTTTGTTTTTATTTACCTCCCTCCACACATTCAGTTATTCCAACTGCAAGATTTGATTATTGCCTCGTGTTTGCTTTTGGAGCCGTGTTTTGAATGGCCTGTTAGAAATGCTCTCCTTTCTGCAGTAGAAAAAGCTGTATTTGCTCTCTGCCTTCTTACGATCTTGTCAGATGCTCCGTATGTTTTTTAAATTCCTGCTACTAGGCTTGTGATTTCGTGTGTCAATTCTTTTAAAAGTCTGGATGAAGATTATCCAGCTTCCTCAATTTGACTGTGCTGAGCTCTGAAGACTTCACTTCTACATCAGTTGTTGCAACTTCTATCTTCATACTGATCCCTCTTAGTCATTCTGCCTTTCCCATATGTAATGTTAAATGTAATTTCCTGTATCTAAATGTTCTTAGTCTCCCCATTGAGCTTCATTGCTTGGTAGCATCATTTCTGTCTGTGTTCGTGTTTCATTTATATAGTTGAAAAACCTTCTCTGTTTGTTCTAATATCCTGTGGAAGATCTAACTCAGCTTGACTCTTGGCAGTTCTTTATCTGTACAATACTTGCCCTTTTTAGGATGTAGCTCTTTTTGCTGATGAGTCTTTTTGTTGTTGTTTCCCTGCTAATGTCCTTTATGAAGTAATTCATGCATTTATTTCTGGAGCCTTTCTTAACGAGTGTTTTTCTCCTTTGCTAAGATTCTAGTGTTTGTAATTTCTGACTTGACCTACTAATTGTTTGACTTGTGAAAGTGGAAGAAATTTCTACCACTTACAGGGGATTTACCAAAAATTGTGCTGCTTAATACATTGAATATTTCCTGAAATCTATATTTGTGGTTAAGCAACATTCAAAATTAATGCATTATTGATGGACAGTAGTGCCCTCAAATTTAGTATGAGACTGTTAAATTACACGGAACCACTCTTGCCAATAACAGCCACATTTGATGAATACAACTATTTAAAAAGTAACTTTTTTTCCTTATTGCTTCATTTATTTTTTTTACTGAATACATATGTACTCTTTAAGGCAAAAGAGGTGAAAGTGGCTTTCTGCCCCCAACTCCTAGCCCCCCCTACCCTTTTCCTACACTCATTTTACTCTTTTCATCTACTCTTTACAGCAGTCTCTTCTTTCATGAAATATCTTCCTGTTCTGTCATAAGACTATTCAGGGTAAGCAGGTAGAACTTTTCTGAGGGTGCAACTGTTGACTGGCTACATAGCTGTTTATATAGGTTTAGAATTTCATCTTTTTTATAGTCTTACTTCCTTTTGTCCTCCTTTTTCCCCCTAAATTTTCTGGAACAGAGTTTGCAAATTCCTAACTCTGATTTCATTGCTAACTAGTTCCGTGTCTGGTGGGTTGGGATTGAGCCCCAGTTTGAGTGGGAAGGAGCCGCTGTGCATGGGGCACTGCAGTGTGGCCCCTCTGTTTCCCTGTGGTAGGGAACTGCAGTGTGGGGAGCCCCCGTGCCCTGGCCACCCCTCATCTAAAGAATCTATGTCCCGGGGTCAGATGAACAGCCCCCAGGCCTCACTCTGCTCTAACGAAACGTTGGTGGGTGAAGAGCCAATTTTTAGTGTCAGCTCTTCTGGTAAATCTCTGCTATGTGAGAGAATGAGGGAATGATTTGGCATGAAAACAAAACCATTGGACATAAACTTATCCAAATTTGAATTGCCCAAATTATTAATGTTTGTAGTTCTGATCTCTCTTTTTATCAGTTTTTTATTTTATGCTTGAGCTCTCTTCAGATTGCAATCTATATGCATATTAATTCTGTACGTTTTATTCAGGTTATTAAAACAAAATTCAAATCCTCCATAGGCTTGAGGAAGATTAGGAAGAGTATCACACCTATTAAAAGGAAATAACCATTCCTTTTGCACTTTTTTGGTTGTTGTTTTTCTGATTGATATACAGTGTTAATCTTGTCCTTATTTTTGTAGCCCTAAAGTTGTCCCTGTGTTTAAAAAAATACATTTTTTAAATTTATATGGGTTTAAACGAATGTCAAGAGTGAAATGGCTCCAGGTTTTATTTCTATAGGTTCTCAGTGACTTGCCTTTTACTCATAGAATCCTATTTATACTTAACATCTATTTTAGGATCATCTGACTCAAATATCCTCCCACATTTGGTTTACTCACTAGAGAATTTCTAAATAATTTGGTGGCAACTTTTTTATAACATGCTGTTTTCTCCTTTCTTTTTTTTCCTAGAAAATTCTCATTTGCATGCACATATAGATGATTACAAAATGGCAAACCTAAAGGAATTTTAGTATGTAAATATGCTTATTTCTTTTACAGACACTGAATCCAAAATGGAATGAAGAATTTTATTTTAGAGTAAGTTTCCCTTTACTTGCAATCATTATTGTGACATGTACAATTAATCATGTGGCTTTTTATAAGGTTGGGAAGAAGCTTATTTTTTATTTGTTGTTTATATGTTTACATAAAAAAATGCTTGTCCTGGTGTCGTTGCTCTTCTGCTTCTGTAGTGATGGAATGATCAACAGATATTGGCATAAAGTTCATTAGAAATGGACTGTTTCCCAATTTGGGATTTTATTGAGAGTAAGTTTTGAGTTAATTCATCTGACAAATAAAAAGTTCTTTTTACTTGAAAATGTTTTTTAAGCAGAGCATGTTCGCTGTGGTTTTAAAATGTTAATGCAGTGGTAAATAATCAAGAGTTATTTCCAAAAGCTGTATGAAATTTAAGTTATCATGGCAAAAAATAATGAAATACAAATGTAGGGAAGGAAGACAGAAAAAGTCATTTCTCTTGGCCTTTATGTTACTTGCCAAAAAGGTCAAAACATGTTCAGGTTATTTCTGTAGTTCCATTTTAATATTTGTAGATCTTGCTTAAAATGAAAACCAAGTTATAGCTATAACGCAATGGTTTTTATCAGAAAAAAATAATTTTAAATAGTTGAAAGTGCTAAAGAAGGGGTTAAAATACTGGTTATCAAAACCAACATAATATAAATGAGAAGGACAATAGCAACTGTGTTATTTAATTGCTGAAAATATTTTTCCAAAGAAGAATGACTTAATTTAAGTGCAGCTGTAGCTTTCACAAAAGAAGATGAGGTAGAATTGCAGTGGTTTTTAAAGTTTAATCTTAAACAGCTGCTTGAGAAAAGATGTCATTGTAGTTTGTTAAATACGGGTATCGTATTGAACATTGTTTATAGAGTCTTAGCAATTGGCTGTCTTGCTAATAGGATCTTTCAGAAAGAGAGTTGCCGCCAATGTAACTGTTAATACAGAGGGTTTTGAGGCTCAAGTGGAATTTTTATTTTTAAATGTGTTCCAAATAGGTTTTCTAGGTTTTACAGCTAGGTAATATATACTTAAAACCATCTTTATCTAATGAAATACTTTGATTTTTATAATGTGCTCCAAAGGGAAAATATGGGCTCACTCTTTTTAAAGTTCTGCAGAGTCCATAAGAGCTGCCTTTGCAGTAAATTACAGCTGGGCCTAAGGTTTTCTATTTTCATCCCACTGATGTTTGCCCACCTCTGGTCACAGAGGTGGCTCTGCCCTGGGGCAGCTTAAGCTGCCTGCCTATAAAAGTGCAGAGCCGTTTCAATACCGTAATTTCCCTAGAAAGTCATTACCCCAGTGAGAGAGTGTTTTGTATTGAAGTGTTTAAATGTCTTTGCCTTCAGCATAGAGGACAAATTATATACATAGAGAGAGAGATTGCCATCCTGCCCATTGCACAGAAGAGGGAAGGCAAAGAAAGTTTTAGGCTGTTTATCTATTTGAAGACATTTCAGGCTCTCCCAGATTCCATCCCGACTGCATATGGGACTCAGAAGTGGATGACCTCTCCTCCGTAAGCCCATCTCTGTGAATACTGGTCTCATAAACACGCTAACTTATAACTGCAAGGAACAAATTCATGTGTTTTAAAGTGAAATATATTTCCTCCGGATGAAGCAAGCTTGTTATGTGTATTTGTGCTTATAATTTTAACTGATATTATTCAGGCTAGTCTTTCTAATTATATACTTTTCCCGGGAAAAGAGAATACACAAAACTGCCACAATTAGTGTTGCTTAAACTACAGATCTAGTTCATAAAAGCTCCGTTAAAACATCTTGAAAATCACAGAATCCTAAAATCCTGAACAGTAGTGTGGATATAGAAAATAATGCATACCCTCTTTTGTGTGTCACAATTCCCAGTTTTGAGAAAATCAGAGAAGTCCATTGCCACCCCCACAGAATTATCAGCCCATTGTGGAATATTGTTTCCAAATGTTCTTAATTAAAGATGTTGGACATGGTGAAATCTGGCTTACAAAGACTTTTTAAAAAAAAAATATGTCAAGTGGATCAAATACTATAGAACTTTTTTCTTGTTTAATAGTAACTGTTTTGTCTTCCAGCTAGAGTTTTTTGTTTGTTTGTTTTCCTTTTACATGTTGGTAATCCTTCTGCTTAAATTTACTTCAATGTAATTTTCTGGGGGTGTATTTGCTGTTTTCAAGAGCTGGCGAGACTTCTGTTGGGTTTCCCACAGGTTTGTGTGGTACATGGGCTAGAAATGGTGAGTGATGGACAGCGCGAGATATAGATCATCGGGGAATTCTGAAAGAAATACAGTAAAACTCTTGCTCCTTACAGTTTAGTTGAGCTTTGCAGCTGTACAATAAAAATAATCTGGGCGCTCTGATAGTCTGCCCAGACGGGGACTTGTTCCCAAAACACAGCACTTGTCTGGCGGGCCACCTTTCCTGACACCACAGCAGCTTGGCTAGTGTGCGGGAGGCCACTGAAGCTGCCCCACTAGCCTTTCTGAAGGTGACGTGGGAGTGAAGCAGCCGGCTTTGCCCGGGGTCTGGCATTGAACACAGCAAGTGAGAGCTTTTAGTGTTATCTGCTGGGCTAGTTCTGGTTGCAGCAGGGTTTACAAAGTGGTCTAGTGCTCCAGTTTAAGTAAAACTAAAGCTTTACACAAACCCCACTAGCCCTGTTCTGCTTGCCCTGGTTTAATCACTGTATGAACGGGTACCCGTGTATTGTTACCACCAAGCTCCTGAACCTAATGTGATGTTGTTTGAATTTTCTCGTAGGTAAACCCAACCAATCATCGTCTCCTGTTTGAAGTGTTTGATGAAAACAGATTGGTGAGTGCTTCTTGATTGTGTTTTGCTAAACACAAGGCTCTGTGTAACGCACCTGATGAAAATATAGCACATCCTAAAGGTGGTTTTTGTCTGTTGTTTAAAAGTGTGCTAGAAAATGTAGCTAGAAGCACAAAAAGTATCTGGTTTTTGGGACTAATAGAGCATTAAACACGAAAGTAGTAACCTGTTGGATCAGACCAAAACGGTCCTCCATAACCGATTATTCTGACAGTGAAAACCTCATCGTATTCTTCCTTAGGCATCTCCACTGCAAACCAATAAAGTCACAACCTTTTTAGTCACTTAGAAGGCAGCTGCTTCATCCCCTGGTCGTTTAAGTGTCTCTTTCCTGTACCTTTTAATATTTCTGCATCCGTTTTTGGGACATGATTGCTAGAGCTGCATCTTATACTCAGGATGTGGGTGTAAGAAGGTTTAAGGTAATGGCAAAATAATGTTCTCTCTTATGTTTTCAGTTCTCTGCCTCATAATGCCCTGCATATTGCTAGTGTTTTCAGTCTGCAGCTGAATTTGTCTGATGCAGTAGCTCTTACAGAGAAGTCTTCCAACACCTTACTGCTTCTTGGTTTTTTGTGATCAAGTAAATAAGTTTTCCACACGGACATCCATGGAATAAGTTGCAGCGTCGTTCTGAACATTCTGGGTTAATATCCCAGTACAGTGGTGTACTGGGTGAATGACTCCGGGGTTTTGTCTGGGGAGAACTGTAACGCCGTCTCTTTGGTTTTGAGATCAGGTGTGCACGCTTTCTTGGTTGGGTGCAGTACAACCTCTACTAAACGCGTTTGCTTTGTGAAGATTAGGATCAGTGTTGTGGAGATCCTTTTATTGAAAAAACCTCACTATGGAAACATCTGTCTTCAAAAAATATATTCTTTTCCTCTGTCTTCCCATTAAGTATAGAGCAAAGGAAAAACCTACAAGCTGTAATCTTATGGGGGAAAAGAGGACTTATAGCCAAAGGATTCTATCTTCCTTTGGGAGGAAGTAAGTCGGTAAATCTGTGATGATGTGTACTTAGAGTGGGCTGAGTGTGAGCGTATTTATTGGCATGTAATGACCACTTGCACCATTAAAGTGCCAATAAATGGCACTAAATGCCAATAAAGGCATAGTTCCTATGCCTTTTGAACTTAAAGGACGTTCCCAGCGTTAAGGTCCTCTCCCGGTGCCAGCCGATGCAGACGGTGTTGCAGCAGAGCTGCTGTACCTGTAACTGCGGCAGTGGGTGTGAGCCTGGGCTCAGCACGTGCTGGTGTTACTGGGTGGCGTGTGTGTTGTTGCGGGGGGCTGGAATATGCTTTGTTGGCAGGGAGGACAGAGCAAGAGGCTTGGCTGTGGCCTGGAGAGGGCAATGGCAGGCACAGGGATATCCGTGGGTGAGGGTGACAGGGTGGCGATTCAGAAAATATTCTATACGCAATGACAGCTGAGAAATTACAGTTTTGGTAGGCTCGATTCACATATATTGCTTGAAATTTTCAAGTCTCTGTATGCGGTACCGGCCTTAACACTGGTGGGTTTGGTACTTTGTTGTTGAAGCGTTTTCTGTTCCTTCTTCCTGTGCCCCTGCTTCTGACAGCCACCTGCCCTTGGGCTCATAACCTCCTTGCAGAGGCAGCAGCCTGGGGTTCAGGAGCTGTTGGTGCCTTTCAGAAGGTGTTCTCAGCTTGCACCAAAGCAAGTACATTGGGGTTTTTAGAGCAGAGTATTTCCATCAGGTTATGTTTACAGAGGGAGGAGACATTGAAACTGATTATTTTTGCTGTACTCTGAAAAACTTAATGTTTGCATGGATTTTATTGCAAGAACTTTTTTTCTTCTTCATGCTCCCAAATTATCAAATTATCCCAAAGCACTTTCTGTCTTCATAATGCGTCCTTTCCTTTTGGTCTCCCAAGCAAAGTAGAGAATAGATGATGCAAGCTTCATCTTCGGGAAAAGAGAGAATGTGGATAATCTTGGATAATACATTTTATCTGAAAAATAAGATAAAATGATATCAGCACCTGTGCTTCCACAAGGCAGCGTACAATACTGTTGCACTGTAGAAGCTATTAATGTTTTTCTTCTTGTTGGCTCATAGTCCACTTAAAACAATAGGGGATTGTGCTGTCTGTTGGCAGTTTTATTGTTTTAAGCTTCCATTTCTCTTGTGATTGGTCATTTTCTGTCTTTTGAAAACAAGCTGCTTGCAAACAGAGGTGTAAGTGTCTGTCTAGAGTATTGACCCTCCACCTACAAATTTTCAGAGCTGTTGTGAAAACTTGGGCTTTCAAGTTCTCCCAGGGAGCAAATGTCTGTGTATTGAAATGAAGCTACGCTTCTTGCTAAACAGTTTCTTTTCCAGTATGTGCTACAAGTGCTATTGGGAGCACACTTCAAGTGTGAGTATCCTCAGACCGCTGAGTTTCTGCGTTGCAATAAAGCTGATTTAGGCTGTTTGGTTTACATTTTGATGTGTCCTGTCTGTCTGTTCGTCTTCCGAGAAATTTTGGCTCTCGGAGAGCGTAACTGTATTCTGTGCTGGCAGTCACACTCGTGGTAATATTCTAACTTTCTCACTGGAGGCTGGCCAGCAATGGGCAGAGTTTCTCTACGGTGTTTTAGACAAATCAGTACAAAACGACATGCAACACCCGTCTCTGGTTTTCCCTCGTCTTTACTGCCCGGTAAAACTGAAAAAGAAATTTTGTCTCCTGCTATCTTGCACATTTCTGCGGCTTTTATTGTGTGAGAAATCTTTGCCATATGTACGATTGCTTGCTTTGTTGTAATTTCTAATTCTTAGAAGGGACTGCACAGGGTAGTGTAGGTTATGTTGTGTTCATAGGGACAGTGTAAAAGTTGTGGCTTTTTAAAGGCAAGAAGTTTGTTGCTTAATCACGTTATGAGCACAGTTAAAACTGAAAGCGTAACCGTGTTATATTTATTCGTGTTCTGCCATGATAGCCTAATGCTGTAACACACACCAAAATGTTAAGCGTGAAATGATGTTTCTCATTTGCGTGTGGAGTTGACTTAAACTTTTAACACTAACTCAAAGTGGTTTTGTTGTAGTTAAGTTTTGGTGTGTGTGCTTTATACAAATGTGCCTTGTGAGTACGCTGTGGTTTAGATTTATAGCAGTGCCGAGTGTGTTCGCTGCCTTAGTCAGCTGTGAGAGCTCTCCCGCTGGGGCCGCTCCTCTCTGATGGAAAAGGAGCAGCTGGGAAGGTGCTGTTTCAGGCTCTTGCTGGCATTAAAAAAAAAAAAAGAAAAGAAAAAACAAACCCTCCCCGCAGCTTACACTGGAGAGGGGGGACCAGGCCACGTGACTCCCACCATCCTACCCTATGTCCCAGTGTGTAGGAGCGCTGATTGCTCTTACCCAATCATGCCTGGAATGCCGCTTGCCACTTGGGCTATTTCTGCTATCTGTCGCTATCAGGGCTGCAGTGCTAACAGTTTGGCAGATGGGACACTTTTTCTTGGAGTTTATGTCTTTGGTTTTTAACTTCTGGCAGTGCCTGAATTGTTGCTGTTCTCCCTCTCCTTTTCTTCTCTCTGTAAAACCATGGCCCATCGGCTGCGGTTTCATTTTGGCTCTGGGCGAAGCAACACAGCCCCTGAATCGGAGATCCTCGACCGGGAGAGAGAAGATGACTTTTTCATGGCATTCCACACTTTGCCAAGAAGAAACAGTCCTCATGCCTTCTCCCGACATGGAGCAGATTATGGTGGTGGCAGCGACTTGCAAGAGGTGGGCTCCTTAAAAAGGAGTACATCCATGTTTATTCCCCAGCTGCTGAACAGCATTGATGTGCGGCCAACGAGAAGCTCGTCAATGCAGATCTCTCTTCAGCGCAAAGCTGCAAACGGCTGCACGGAGGAGTGCGCAACCCTGGAATCTCCTGAGGAGACTCCTTGTAAATTCTCGGACTTCAGGGAGCGTTACGCATCCCCTGTTGAAAACCGTTCTCCTCCAAACAGTCCAGAGGGGGTTCCTGAACATCCTCTGCCCACGCCCACGGAAGAGTTAGGGCAACAGATGAATGGAACTATTTGCTCTAATCGCAGAGTATTTTGTACTATTCCTTCTAATAACCAGAGTGAGGACGCTTCGTCAACTACCCAAGAAGATGAGGCAAATGAAGCAGCTTCAGGTTTAAACATAAGTGGTGTGAGGATTCAGCATCGGGCTTCAAGTGCAGATGTGCCTCAGGTTACTCTGCTACCCTTTGGTACCGAGGCTCAAAATAATGCTCCCAGCCCTGAACCCCGGCGTTGGTCTTTGCAACACGTGCCAGATATGTCAGCAAATTCAGGGAAAAAGTTCTTTGTTCTCCAGTTACAGCAACCGCAGACAAGTGGTACAGGTGCAGGAAGCGAATATAACTTTGGTTTTACTGGAACAAAAGGGGACAGATTGGTCAGGTATCCTCGGATACGGCTGGAAAGGAGTACTTCCTACCCTGTCCAGCCGCCAACGGGAGAAAGCAGCCCTACAAATGATGGATCGAATTCAGAACTGCGTGGAAACGGCAGGAACGGGTCGGAAATGTCTAGAAGTGGTTCAGTAGAGCGGATTCCTCAAGGGCAGGGGGGATGCTTGTTTAAAATCAGACCAGATCAAAATACCAGGCAGCAGCACTTCAGAATTCTTGTCACCCGTGGTCCTGAAGAACAAAATCAGGTGGTTGGTAAAGAGGGTCGTGGCACCCCTGGGCCTACAACAGCCAGCCCCGCAGTAAGTATGTGCTGTGCTATAAAATACAAAATTGCCATAGAAAGGCTTCTAGACTTGAGGCAACTGAAGCGCTTCCGTTGTTAGCGCTAGAACGTTCTGCATTTCTCTGGACAAGCCACGAATCATCTCTATTTCTAATCTAACGTAACTTTGCTCTCAGTTATGATTACATCCAGTGTAATATTTTAAGATCCTAATGTCACACATGTTTTCTTAATTCAGTGTTACATCAACTGGAAAGATTTTTAAAAATCAGAACATTTGAATGGCAAATTAAGTGTTCATGTTAATTTAGTTGGCTGAGAACTTGCTGCCTGAAGAATTTTTCGTGCACTCTGGTTTTAAAAACAAATTCTTTGACGCCTTCTAAGTATAATGTACACGTGTGTACCTCTGCATGCTTTTAAAATGTGTATTGTAGTGCAGTAAGACTATAGAAGGACTGCTAGGACTGTAGAAATCTTACAATAATTCCAATCAAGATATTGACTTAGCAGATAAGGTACCAATAAGTTAGGAAAAAAAAAAACCTTTCTTACAGGCTTTTTCTTTTTTTTGGCCTTCTGGAAATTAAAACCATGTCCTCTTTTCTGTGTGCCACAAGTCCTGATCAAACAACTGCACAAGCAGCTCGGCACAGCTTAGTAAACTGTCTTGTTGTTTGTACGTGCCGTGATTTTGCTTCAAGATGACAAAATTAATCGTCTGGTTTTTCTTTGCTATAATGAGAGAAGATTGATGGTTTATGTTTTTAAGCCACTTTTGAAAAGACCAAAGTAGGAATGAAACTTAAGGGTTTAGATTAGTCATTTGCTTAAATTGCTTTCCTGTGCAATCTAACACTGCTCACTTGAGTTCCTGAGCGGAGAGATGCTGTATATAGAATAGTGAGCACTCTGGCTCCAGCTGTGAAAACAGAGGCACTAGAGCAGATTTTGGGTTTCAGTGCTCGTCTGTGCTCCTCTGTGCTTTCCTCCCATGAAATGTCGCGCAGGGACAGCCACTCACCGCAGCAAGACTCTAGGATGACTCTGCAGCTTTCCTGTGGAAAAGCTGATAGTCTTAAAAGTATTCCGGTATAACCTTCTCTTCAGCTTTTCAGTAGACATCGTGAGTAGAAAATCACAAAGTTGTCCTAAGCTTTTCTTTTAAAAAAGTAAAATTTAAAAAGCCCCCTCTCTTGCCAGTTCCAGGTTTCATCACTGTCTCCCAAAGCTGGCAATTTTGATAAGCAGCGCACAGTATCTCTCCTGCCGGCCTGAGAACATCTCAGCAGGAGAATTTGGAATGCAGAAACTTCTCTGATTTTCTTCTTCATTTGACTTTCATGTATGCGGCACAGCATGTTAAGTCTTAGCATACTGAAATGAATCTAAATCTCAGACTAAAAGTGAAATGGGAGGGGGGAGTATGTCTAATTTTCCTGTGTACTCTCCCTTGTTCCTTCCCAGTCCTGACTGTTACGGAGCAGCACCGTAACCAATTCTGTAGGTAGCTATACAGTGTCAAGCCCAGTACAGAAGCATCAGAGCTTTCCAGGTCTGTGCGGCTTGCAGAGAGCTGTGCCCCAGTGTCTCTGCAGTGGTTCTCCTACAGGATCTGCCCCCCAAAGTCACTTCTTTGATCTTCACTGTCGTGATGACTCACATACCAAAGACATACTTCAGTGTTTCCAGAGGAGAATTATGAAATTTGTTCCTGTGTGCTCTTAGTTTTAGTTACCATGGGGAATCAATTTAGTCAGCCATGAAGCGTGGCAGTCACAGAGGCGCTCAGTCCAAATGGTTCTTGCATTCTTTAGTGCAAAAAGTTTCAAAAATAAAGAACTAATTGAAACTTAAAACTTTTTTGTGGTGTTTTCTCATATTTGTAGTAAGCCCAGAAATGCTGTAGGCAGAGGCAATTGGCTAGGCAAGGTGCCACAGGAAGTGTGGGCAGTGAAAGCATTGTGGTGAAAGTTTTGCTTTATTTCGTCTACATATAAAACATTCTTTAGCAAGGTGTCATTTTTAATCTATCCCACAGAAGTTTGTTTGGAGGATCTACTGTGCTAAGTAAGGGTGTGCCTGAAATATTTGCTCTATTAAGCTGAGGGGAAAAATTGTCGCGTTTTATAGTTGTTAGCTGAAAAAAAAAAAAAAAGAATTCTGTGCTCTTGCAGCTAACGGCGTTAGTGTGTGTTTGATTGATACCGGGGCTGGGCCCGGGGCTGGAGGCAGCAGCTGCTACAGCCGTATTTATCCGCAGTGCAAACATCCAGGCGGGCGTCTGCAGTCCTGCTGCTACCAAGTGTTTATGACCTTTCAAATATCTTCTCTTTTAGACAGAAGCGGTTTGGGGCAAGCAGGATGTATTTCATTACAAGTCATTATAAAATATTAAGTAAAGCATAAGCTTATGCCTAATCGTGAAAAATTTTATTTGGAAACCTCGTTACGAATTCGTGCAATAGGCTACTGGGAAGTGTGTGTGTACCGTGGCACATAACAAATACTCACATTGTTTATAGTGGGGGTCTGTGAATGGATAGCTGTATTTGTGGGAAACACTTCAAAAATCTCATGTATTGGACAACTGTTTCAGAGAGCTGACAAAGGCATCTTTGTTGTGATAAAAATACAAAGTGCCCTAACAAAATGGTGTAGTACTAGTATTGAATTATATTTAGTTAACAGAAATGGCAACTCTCAGCTCTGCAAGGCTTCATTTCTCACAACTCAGCTCTTGTTTTCCTTCCTTAGAAATAATTTTAGAATAAACGTTGTTGTGAAAGTACAGAAAATCTACTTATGCTCCTACAGATCCCATTTGGGATTGGGGCATGTAAACCCAAAAGAGCAAGCTAGGCGAAACACAGTTCAACAGTCACGAAGGGCCAAAATTCTGGGTTACGTAGTGCCCGGGTGACTTGAACGTGGGCACCTCCAACGTGTGGCTCCTCCAGGCTGGTGTTGTGTGGCAAAGCAGCCCTGATTGCTGCAACTCTAGCTGGGACGCTGCCTTGGGCAAAAGTTGCTTTATGTGAAAGTAGGAGCAGGGCTGGGGAACCCATGCAGTGCACGTGATGGCTTTCACACGGACTCTGTGGGAAGTGGTTAACAAGTTCCTCTGAAGAATGTAGAACTCAGTGGAATTAAGGAACTAGAAGTGCTGCTCCTCTGCCTGTCCCAAAGGCTGTCACATCCACTCCCCTGCCATACTCTGCCCTTCGCTGGAGGTCGTGCAAACCTTCGTGCTTTTGTTGAAACCCTGAATTCTGGTGGAGAAAGGGATACCAGTGCCGTTGTTTTATTGGAAATGCTTTCATGGGAGACCTCTGCCTGTCACTAAGGCAGTGGACATCAGATGTGTCAGTGCTGAGCTCTGTGTTTATCAGGAATAATTTTTGTCACCTAGAGTAGAGCAGTTAATAAAGCTGTGGGAGGGAAAGGCAGAGTTGTTTGCTGGAATCCTTTTACAAAATTAGTAATTAGTAACAGACAATTACATGACCACAATGCAGATGAGAAAAATGTAATAAAAATGTATTTTAATGCATTATTATATTATGACATATGGCATAATGGATTTTGACAGCTTTGTTTTTTCCAAAGGGGATTAAAGCTCCTCTTGGTTCCACTTGCCATTTTTCTTAGCTTCAGTGATACCTCTTCAGTGTAAAAAGATTGCTCATAACCCCTTTTCACCTTGGTGATTTCCTGTCATTTAGAATACGTTTATGCCAGGGCAAAACTTTGCAAAGAATAGAGAGTGATCCACTCTCCACTCAGAAAATTATTACTGCTGGGCAAGTTGAAAACCTTGAACCATCCTCTTTCATATCCCACTAGGCAAGCTGTGAGTCGAATCCGTTCAATCATATTGGGCACTATTTGTTTGTGGGTTTGACCCAAGAGAAAGCAGGTCAAGGAGATTGCTGATTGATTTAGAGTAACTGCTGGTGAAAACTTTCTAGTGTTCAGCAGTGCTACTAAAATCTGTTGGACGCCAAACAACATTTTTACTGTTATCCTGTCTTTGGTCAAAAGCTCTTGACACACCGTGCTCCAAGATATTCATAGTCTGTGAATGTGGAAGTCTGGGAATACTTTTTTTTACAGATGGGGAAAAAACCATCATATGAGTGAAACACATTCAATTTCACAAGTTGGAAAAATTGTAATAAATCTAAATAAAAAATACAGTTAAGGGATGTCCAACATTGTGCTTTTTTTAGCTTGAACATTTATTCTTTAGACAGTCTCACAAATTATAGTGTTTTCTATAGCAAGTGTTTGCTTTAGTGCTCCTATGCTATCTTCTTTATATTCCTATATATTATTGCCTCCAGAGTTAGCACTCTGAGCACTGTGGATCTTTGTTCTCTTAACTGGAGATAGTTTTCTGTGCACAGTGGTATTCAAGAAGGAAACATCTGAATCACTGTTAGGTAGCTAAGCCTTTGCTGCAAGAAGCAAAAGAAAGTGAAATAAATTTCATTGTTTGCAGTCCATTGAAGATGGTGAATGTGTAGAGGAGCTTCCGTTGGCCATATCTTCAGGCTGTATTTCTACCATAGACTTTCCTTATCCATTTGGTTCAAATTTCTACTCTGTCTTGGATGCAGTGGGTTGGAGAAGAGTTTCTTACCTGGCAGTTCCATCCAGTGGCCTGAGCTAGATGTAACGAACAAGCAGCAGTTGTCTCTGCTTGCCCTGTGCTGAGCCTTTGTTTGTAGGGCACATACCACTCTAAGACAATTAAAAAGGGCAGTGGAGGAATAATGTTGTTCTGTATTTTTACCAGAGTGATTTGCAAAATATGAGACGTAATGCGGTTAGTATGAAATTCAACTCTGGATTGAATTTCCTGGTTTTTTACTTTCATACATAAACTGATCCATTTGATTTAAAAAAAAAAAAAAAAAAAAGTCCTTCAATGTTTCAGTGTAAACTATGGCAAAGTCTGAAAGTCTCTTTTCTGAGATAGTCCTGAAACAACAAATGGTTTACGTATTGCTGATTAGCATGACAAAAAATGATGCATATCTTTAAAGATGAAATGAAATGAGAAGGATCCCCCCCCTCCCCCGCCTTCTCCCAACCAAATAACCATTGCAAGAGTTTATTTGTTTTACATTAGTTAATGCAGTCAACAGAGAGAGAGTGATTTTTTTCTTTTAGAGCGGCTCTTCTTGCGGCACTTCTGTGGTCCTTCCCCAGCCTGTCCCTGACAGGGTATTCAGCACTTAATTTAACATCATTCATCATCTTTAACTAGCCCCCACACAGATACTTTTCTGGGACTTGAGTTGGTATGGGAAATGGTGGGGCTTTTGAACTGGAAAAGAGGTTTAATCACTTCAATTACAATTTCTGAACCAAGCCTACATGTCTGAGAACTCCAAAGAATCAAAAGGCAAAAATGGGACAAGTCCTGTCCCTAAGGAATGAATATGTAACTGTATATCTGTCTGTCCTGTTTCCTCATGCATGGTGAAGAATATTAGAACGAGCAGCCACTCCAGTAGGGTCCACCATGCAGAGTGAGAACACAGTTGGCGTTGGAGACTTTCCTTCTGTCTGTCTGTCCATCTGTCCATGCAGGCACAGCGGAGAGTTCAGATGGCTACAGTGGCGCTTTGGGTGTCCAGTGCTGAGCTTGTTCTGCAGCTTCCATTGCAGAAGCAGTTGCTGAGTGCGGTACAGCACAGGTCTAAATGGTACAAACCAAGAAAAGTCAAATTGCTAGCAGTTTATTTGCCAGCCTTCGTTATACCAGGAGCATACTCTTGGAAGTTTAGAGGCCTTTAGAACAGGCAAAAGCTATGTCAGTAACAAGTGTTCCTTCCCAAGTCTCTTCAGGGAGAGCTGAATCAGTGCAGCTCCCCTGCCCCAGCATTGGTGGGCAAACGGTATGGAATGTCTTCTGCCCCTTCCGGAGGCTGCTTTCTGGGCAGTGCTACACAGGAGGGATGCTGCACCACCGCTTTAGATTTGATACTGCACATGTCAAAGTTTGCAGACCTACTCCAGCGATTGCTCTAATAGGCATTTCTGGAACACAGTTCCTGTTGTCCTTAGCTGGGTGTTAAAAGCAACTCAAGTGAACAGCGCTATGAATTTCCTGTCTCCTCAGTTGCTCAGCAAGGAGTGCAGTTGCCTAGCTGGAAAAAGCTTCTTTCTGCGCAGGTGAGGACTTTGTTGACATCTGCAGATAGAAGTGATGAATTCCATCCCTCAAGTCTTTTCGGATTTTCTGTCAAGGACAAAACCAACTCTTCTTTGCTCCTCTCTCCTCAGCAAGCCTACCTGTGGGTTGCACTGAAAGAGAGGTGTATCCTGCCCACAGTAGCTTGTGCCTAGAGATTGCCATTTTTCTGTTTGGGGATCTCTCGTAGGCTACAGCTCACTTCGGGCATTTCCCTCATGTGGAAAAAAAAAACCTCAAACACACACCTCCTTTTTTTTTCTTTCCTTGTTCCCCTCCAGAAATGACCTGGTCCCCTTCTTAATTAGCCTCTCCATCAGCCTGCACCTCTGCTGTTAAAAGATCTCCCTGCCCTGGCAGGGAGGGACTCGGGTTCAGACACGTGCAGAGCAGGAGCTGGTTTGCCAAGAAGGAAGGTTCCAAGGAGCAGTCTGATTTTCCGTCTTGTCTTTTCTGTTCCCCGTGTGAGTGGAGGACAAACAGCACATTGCAAGTAGTGTAAATTACCTTGCAGAATTAAGAACTCCACACCTCGTTTTTAGTTAAGTTTTCAGAGAGTGAAGAATTGGCAAGTGCTGTCTTTACCCTGTCCCTACACATTCTCAGAGCTCCCTGGGAAACGATTCTGCATTTCGTTATTAGACGTTTTCCCTCCTGAAGGCTGCATCTTTTGGTATTTCTCTGTAAAGAAACAAGAATAAAACTTTGAGCAGAAGAGGTGGAGATAACATCACTCTTTTTAATAGCAGTAATAAACTATTTGCTGCTGCATGGAAAAAGTGTGTGTGTGCTGAGTTTCAGTACACAGTGATCTCTTTAAAGCTGAGTTTATAAGGCCCTCAATTTATAATGGAAATGCTGACACAGTCTTAACAATGAAGGTGCCAGCCAGAGCAACTCTGGTATAGATCTAGCTGCAGAAAACTGCAGATAATAATCCAGATATTCTTGATTGCTTTTTGTACTGCTTAGCTGTTTTCTTATTTGAGAAAATCTGTCAAGTAATGAAGAATTTAGGAATGTGTATGTTTCATGACTGTTCTAGTTGAGAAAGCTATTCTAAATCCGAATCTATCCTGTTTACTTAGTTTCCAGATAAAATCTCATTGTAAAATGTATTACTGCATACAGTAATCTAACACCTGATGCTTTTATCTGTGTTTTCATCTAACAGGATGGCATTGGTAGCTTCCAAAAGTCAGAAATTATGTACAGAAAAATACATTCATAAAATCAGCAGTATGACCGTGCAGGTTTCTGTCTCCAAAAAGAATGAATAAATAAAAAGGAAAAAACTCATCTTTGCTCTAGTTAAATTGTCTGACATTATAAACCTAGCAAAATGCTGGGCTGGTCTTACATATGTGGGAAAAGCTAATTCTAGAGCTGAAGTCCCAGGCCTTGTCACTGCCAAAATACCATCCCGCTCCCCCAGTCTGTGGTGTGCTGACTCCTCGAGCCGCGGGGCCAGAGGGGTACAGGGTGGCGGACGTGAAAGTTAAACTCATTAGTTGAGTTCTGCAAATAAAACCCATACTGCACTGTGTACTGTGGTGTAAACTGGGAGTTTTTCAGTTGGTTTGGCAGAATGCTTCATCTTCCCTTTCATCCCAGGCTGAAAAGAGTAACCTCCTGGGTGACTGGTGTTTCCAGGCTGTACTTTATGCGTTCTAGAAAAGAGTAAGAGAATATAAAGTTTGTTATAAGGTGGGATTTTTATTTCCAGTAAAAGAGAGGTTCAGCTACACATTTCTGTGACCTGGCTGGCTGCCTTTTCAGTTACTTGGTGAAGTCTTATATTCTTAATCCTATTATGTGAAGAGTTTTGATTTTGTGGCTTTTTTTTAAAGGCAAAGAATAATATGTAATCATTGTTTATAATAAGACAACAGGAGCCTATTTATTCAGCATTAACTTTAGCATTCAACACATTGCTGGACACACAGAAACATAAAAACTCCAGAATATGGTATTTTAAATGCTTTTATTGTCGAAAGCAAGCTACTTCAAAAATGAAAAGGAAGGTATCCATCAAACCGTGAAAATCCTTTCAAACAAGACATTAGAGGCTGATACTAATTCTTCTTGGGAAAGTTATAGCCTCAGTTTTACCTCAAGTGAGTGTTTAAAACAGTTTACACAGTTAAAAAGTTTTTCTGCTTTTAAGATTATTTCTACTTCACATCCTTTAAATAAAAACCACAGCATATCAAGATGTGGGAATAGCAGTATTATTTAAGGGATTCTGTTAAATCACAATTATTTAAAATACGTTTATGTTGCTAAATAAAATTTAAAGCATTATTATTAAATCTAAGAATCATATCCATTACATTTTGCACGTATCATCCTTGATAGTGAAAAACTCCTCTAATTTAAGTTTTGTGCTTTTTATCAGTAATACATTTTCCTTTTAGTACTTAGTGCGGTAGAGACTGTAAAGTTATTTGAAATCTGCTTCAAGCATGCCTTTATATTCACAGAATCATATTGCCACAAGGCACTTATTTGCTTCAAGTTCTGTGAAAGTGGAACTCGGCTTTCTTGTTGGGAAGTTGAGCAGAATCTCCCTCAGCTGGCAGACAGGCAGCCCTGTGCTCTCTCCCCGGAGCTTTGGAAGCGGAGGCCGCCGTAGTTGTTGCGTTACTGACACTTCATTATTTTTAGAAGCTCTATGGGAGAGTGCCTGCCAGCCCCCTGAGTTATTATAAACACAGCGAGCTCTACGTGTGGGGAAAGGATTGCGGTGTGTTTGGTGATGCAGCTTGCAGTTATGGGGCAGTGTGTTTGCTCACAGGCAGCTTTGCAGCGTTCAGTAATCTGGGGTTCTAGCCCTAGGCAGAGTCATGAAGGTTTTTTGTAACATTTGACACTTTAAGGTGTAGGATTGCAAGAGATACTCTACAAGGCACTCGAATCAAGCTACAGAGTAGCTCCAAAAGATTTTCTTTATTTATATAGTTTACAGTACTTGTGACATTATCAGCTTTCCCGATTCACTTCCAGTCCTGCGAGGCGCCCTTTCGGATGCCGAGTGACTGGCTCTCGGCCGGCTGGGGGTGAGTCACAGAACAGGCTGAGATAGAGCCTTCCAACAGAAACGGGAAACCAGCTGGGAGAAACAGAGGGGCAGGAACTGCTTCCTGTAAAGAACTGGTCATAACCACTGTCAACTCAAATCTTTAGTGAAGGTAGCAATGGTGTCGGTGCCTGATCTTCCAGCAGGTCCAGCTCACTTGTGTTTTGCACACATGCGTTGCAGATCCAGGCATCAATATAAGATTTTAGCTGGTTTGTATGTTTTGCAGGTCTGTGGCTAAATACTGACCAATCTGGAGTTGTTAGGAATTCTGCCATTGACTTCAACATGGTTGAAGCTGCACTCGTGAGCTTCCTTTCACTACTCTGGTCTGACATTTAGCCTCAGTAATTCCAAAGGCTTCGGCGTCACAGCTCTTGTAAGGGAAGCTGCTCAGACGGGCTGCTCATCTCCCCCGTTGGTATGGTCCCTACTCCAGTGTTGCTCTAGGTGTGAACACCTCTCTGCTAGGGTTTGGGGCAAAGTCCCAACTCTAATCACAGCAATTCCAGCCAAGGTCCTGCTTGAGGCATAGCAGCAAACAAGCAGGGCGAGGGGAGATGGACAATTTGGGACAGATACAAGCTTTGCTGGAACAATCCGCTTTCAAAGCACAGTCTTGTCTAGTTGCCGTGAGGAAAGCTGGCCGCTCAGCACACCTACGCTGCGGAATTTATTTGCTCAGCAACAAGTCTGTAGGTCTCAATTCACTAAGTCTGTTCTCTAGTGACACATGAGCATGCAGAAATTTCTATCTTTAAAAGTGGTAGCGGGTCCTCCGGTTCTCGGGATTATGCCTCTCAACTTCTGCAGTCATCAGTCTTTCTGAGGCATTGGAAGAATTTTAAAATCTCACATATCTTAAAGTAAAAAATTATTTTGGTTTGTTCACATACTGCAGATTGTCTGCTTTGTCTCTTACTCCAGATAAAGTGTTATCATTCAACTCTGGGGAAAACGGCAAAAAAGCCAAACCCACTCCGAACTGTAAATTGAGCTTTCTCTGAACATACTTCTCTGTGGGAAAGATTCAGTAACTGAATGCTACTGAATGAAGGAAATGTGCTGCCGACGGTTGTTCATGTAAAAGGACAAGCTGTACTCTCAATAAAAGGTTGCTTCTATTTGCATAGCAACCATCAGGGAAGAAAAACTGTTTTGAAGGAGACATGCAAATCTGTCTGCGTTTTCCCAGTGCTACTCGGGCTGATAGACCTTCGAAAAGGCAGACTTTGCTGTTTCTTTGACAGTGACATATTAATGTACTTAATACTTGCTTGTTTTATTGATTTACATTCAGAAATACGTTGAAGCTTTTCTCCCGATTGCGGGATGAACAGCGTTATGGCATTGTGGTTCAGTAAGCTCCTTGAAGATAGGCGTTTTATTTTAAGTCTAATATTCTGGTTCTGAATTTTAGAGAACAGTTCTGTTTCCACCTCTGTGATCACTTTCATCTCTTAATGTGTGTCCACTGCATCGTTGGTCTCTCCTCGTTCCTGACATTGCTGCCCTTTTGCTCCTCGGTCAGTTGTGTGCAGTCACGGCTGGCACCGAGAGAGAACAAGGAAAATGAGGAATATTAGGAATTACAATGGAAGTCGTTTAAAACAATTAATTATCAGTTTGGATGCAATCCAGGGCCTAAATAGACTTTTGTAAGTCAATTCTGTGCATAAAAATTTCATAATGAAATAAATTATATTTCCATTTTCAAACAATTGCTGTTTCTGTGCAGTGAGCTGTATACCAGCAACTGCACTATGAAATGCAGAAAAAGTAGCTACAATTTGGTGCTTAGAGCCAAAACTAAAGAGGTTTTCAGATATCGATTAATTTGCGGTGACATTCTTTGAGATCTATTACGTGTTTAATTTACTGTGTTAAAATATCTGATCTTAACCGAGCGAGTGAAAGGTAACTTTGTTGTTGTGTGCAGACGTGGGCTGTGTGGGGAATGATGCACTAGGGAAATGGGAAAGCCTTACAGTAGCTGTTCGGTGTGGGAAACTGCTCTTGATAGATTTCTTTTTGTCTGATGTCACCATTTTTTAGTATCTTTTGGGCCTTGTAACATCTGCCCTAATGTAACATCTTAAGCGAAAGCAAACTTTATCTGCTTTAAATTTCATGAGAGAACTGAAAATAAGAACTGTGTCTTACTCTTGCCATCTTGTAAGCCTTGTGGTGGTTTTGGGTTAGGGAATTAGCATTGCATTGTGCTGGTTTTTCCTATTTAGTTTTCCGTTAACTTAGGAGAAATAAAAAAGGGGGATAGAGAAGAGAGTCTGTAGAGAACTTGGTTGCTCTCCCTATATAGACTTGCAAGTACTGAGAATTTGATACAATTAAGTAATTGCCCAATTTTGCAGAGTGTAACTGTACATAAAAAAGTAAAATATTATAATTTTCCACTAAATAGTTGCATCTTTATCCCACAGTAGGACCCGATGTCTGAAATTTACCAATCCTGCCTCCTTTTTCTTGATACTAAAACCTGGGTGTTACTACAACACACATCCAGTTTATTACTTGTTTGGAGTTATGGAGTATAATCTTACCTTAAATAGTTCCTTATCCTAAAGGTAGGAGCAGGTGGAAGCAGAGAAGGCAGTTAGACACTGGACGCGTGGGGTACGGGAGAAGGTCCATCTGTATTTGAAAGCGTTAGGCGGGAGAGCAGCCCCTTCCCTCCCTGTGGCAATCCCAAGCCTGCGAGTGCCCTTTGTAAAACACACGCCATCTCCGAGAGCTTGCGTGTGACCCGGTCCCTGCGCATTACTTCAAAATACTTGATTCTTTTTACTTCTGCTACAATCGGTGTTTGGTATGGATTTATTTGTTGTGTGACCCGCCGTGCGCTGCCCTGATGCTGTTCCCAAAGAGCAGGAGGGGGCAGTTCCCACTGTGCACAGAATCTGCCTCTCCTGGCCCCAAACCACGGAGCTTTTGGGTCGGGTTTGCCCTGCACAGCCCGTCAGAGCAGCGCTGGCGGGGGCAGGAGCCCTGCGCCAGGTTTCTGTGGCGGGTGCCAGCCAGAGCAGATGCGGGAGGAAGAGGGAGAGAAGAATGCGGAGCCGTCGGCCTGCAGCGCCAGCCCCATTCGCCATGGCGCCGGTGTGTGTGTTTGCCTTGCCTGGCGTTCCCGGCCCTGGCAAAGGGCCCTCTCCTCCAAATGAGAGCCTGGGAGCTTGGGGCTGGAGAGGGGGCTTGCTTGCCTTTGGTTATGTTCCTGAATTTTATGGGGATTAGCCTTCCTGACAAACATTTGCCGCAAATGTTTCTGGCGTTCTGGCCTTCCTGCTTTTTGGCACAATCAAATTTTAAGTATATATAAACATTAAGTCACTGTGTAGAATTTCAGGATACAAACAAAATAGATTGGTAGCTGATTTAAAAAAATTATATGCACAACATGAAACAAACTTCTAAAGGTTTTTTTCTTGCATTCTTTATTTTTCACCCTGGGAGAGTATATTACCAGTTACTCTACTGTTCTGGTTTTACTGTATTAAATTTAAATTAATAATTATCCCCCATAAAGACCTTGCAGTAAATATTACTCACTGATCTACATGAACTAGTAACTATCCCTTTCTTGAAGAATTAATTGTTAAAATCGGTAGGGGTTTGGTTTCCTGTCAGAAGGTATGAGCCAGGGTAAGAACATTCTTGTTTGGAGGGTTTCTTTTGTATCAGCTTGTGAAGTCTCCCAAAGGTCACTTCTGAGGAATAGTCTAATAAAATCATCATTTGTCAAACAATCCAAAATATAACCTAAGACACCGCATTCTTCCTCTGTGCGAAATGCAATCCCAATGGAAAAGGGGCTCCTAGCCAAGCTCCTGTAGGGAGGCGTGGGCATGGCTGTGTCAGCACTGCAACTGTGAGGGACCGGTAAGTCACCATGGTTTTGGCTATCCTCTCTGCTATAAACAAGTGTGTTATTTCTAACCATTAAAATTTAGCAGGTCTCAAGGTTCTTTGTCTTGGCAAGAAAAGAAGTGGTTGAACGTGTATTAGTGTTAATGATCATTCATTTAAAGAAATTTAGTCTACCTTAGTTAACTGTCAGCTAGTCAGCGTTTCAATGAGCTCAGCGTAAAGTAGTTTCTGTTTCTCTCTAGTCAGTCTCTGGCTGTGTTTCCCCTCAGTTTTTCTAGTAAATAACAGGTATAATGCATTCTTGTCTCAGTAAACTTGGCATTTAGAATTCTTACAATGTATTTTGTTTTTTTTCCTTAACCCTAGGAAAATCATTAAAGCAAAAACATTCCATTGCCAAGTCTAATGGCCTTCTTGAGCATAAGTGCTACTCGGATCAGATAGTTGACAGAACATACTTAGTACCTTTGGAAAATTCAGCCTGAATAAATGTTAGCGTGTTTCCTCCGATTCCGTTACTGCTCTCATTTCTCTGCCTCCTGGTACTTTCATGACTTTTTTTTCCCCTTTGTCACTGTTCTCTTTTGTTTAACCTCAGTCTACAATTCTTCCATCAGCCACATACCTAAAGTGCTGCATCACGGTCCAAGATAAACATGTTGATGGCTCCCAATGTAGTAAAACTGAATACTTGGAGAAAGTGCTTAGTGAGACTCCTGCTCCCTCTCAGCCCTGGCAATTTATAGGGCACTCACACGTTGGTTAGGAGGAACAGAATTTTCTAAGTACCACTGGAGCTCTGGCATGTAATTTTTAAACAAAAGCCTGATCCTACATTTTTACTGAGGCTGACTTCAAGTGCAATTTTCTCAAATGTTGTTAATAAAGATGCCCTTTCAGCTTCTCCAGACGAAGAGAGTGTTCAGGTTTGAGGCGGAGGAGCTGTAATTCTGGTAGCGGAACGGAACCCGTGTGCTCTCAGTGGGAATTGTAGCTTGTATAAATGTTAGTTGTTGTTTGTCTGCCCATAGGGCCAAGTATTTTATTAAGAGTTCACAAGGGGTCAGATAAACATTTAGTGGCTTTCAAAACCTGTCTCTGGTCATTTGAGTAGGTTGTGTTATGTGGTCAAGTTACAGTGAATTTGGAAGCGCTGTGGGGATTACTGCTCTTGGGGCTGCCCTGAGCTGTTGATAGTGGCGTATGCCCAAGCGGAGAGCGTGCTTGAGGGGAGGATGAAATAGTAGAAATTAGTGTGTCTACGGAAGGGAAAATCGGGGATTTTTATTTCGCCTTGAGTCATGTTTTGTTATATATTCCTGCTGCTTTGAAATTAGTATGGGAGTGCACATATGGAGGAAAACAAACTCAGGAGTAGTATTTGGTAATAAAGGAGTATTACATCAGTGTAATGATGTGTGTGATGGATGACTAAAAATATGATTGTTCTTCAAGAACATTTTTGCACTGTTGCAATAATTCTTTGCTGCAGAGTTCTTTGCTTGAAAATTGTTCTTATTTATGTGGAGAAAGCCAGGAAATTTGACCAGAAATTGTGGAAGAAAGACTGCAGAGAGAAGAATCAGTAGTTTGGAAAGTTACAAAGTCTGCTGTTTTACCTGTTCACATGTGGTGGGTTTGGCAGTGTCAGGCTAATGGTTGCACTAGATGATATCAAAGGTCGCTTCCACCCTAGGTGATTCTATGATTCTATGTGTATGCAGAATATGTATACATTATGCCGTATGGAAGCGATGCATCTCCAATCCCTTTACTTTTTGAGCTCTTTATTAAAATAGCAATTCCATTTTTGACTGATTTTAAGAGAAAGAAATGATGACTTGCAGATTGGTTCAGTTGTGTCCATGTTCAGTTCCCATACAAGTCACAGTCTTAGCATTTTTCAAAGGCGGCTGCATTCCAACAGGCTCTAAACCTGCCTGTGATTTCCCCCTGCCAAATCTTAGTGTATGGTCAAGACAGCACAGGACAAGGTTGCTGTCGTGCTTTTCAGCTCTCTCCTTCAAGAAGCAGCAGGAGGCAAAAGTTAAAAGTTTTAAGAGAAGATGATGTTAATCTTTAACTTTTTTTGCTATCGCGTTGCTAATCTTTCAGCGTGATTGCAGGAGCTGCACGCATTCTGCACCTTGAGCTCTTACCTCTTTTGAATCTTGGTTGCTGCAGTTCTCCGGGACCTGTGATAAGCATTGGAATGGCTTTAGAGGGAATATAAACCCCCCCCAGCACTAGAGCATTTAGGCTGCTACAGTACTTGCCTTTTCTGAGGGCTATATTTCTTAGTTGCTTTCTGCCAAGAAAGCACATACATAGAAAAATTGGTCATGACAGATATACAGTGAAATCCAAAATTCTGAATAAAAGGCTGAACTCCTGTTGCTGAGGAAAGAAACAGAAAAAGTAGGCCATCTCTTTGAGCAGAGAGAAAGGTAGGATGAACAGATCAGTGAAGAGGAGAAAAGAGGAAATAGTAATAGAGACAATAAAGGCTCAGTGTGATTTGAATGGTTCATAGCGTCTGCAACACAAGGCAACATTAATGAACAATTTGCTAGCTAATTATATGCTTTTAAACCTCCTTAATATTGTACGCCACATCAGAGTTTCCTGAGCCTGCCTCACTTGCTTACCCGTGTTAGCAGCAATAGTTCCCAGCTGCAGTTACACTTCACTTCAGAAATCCGTTCGCTATCCGTTCACTAGTTTTCTTAGATCTTTCCAGTCTGCACCTCTGAAAGAATAAATGCGTTTCTCTGACCCTTAGTTGGACCTCACTGGATCCCACAATGATGGATCCGATACTTTCCATTTAACTGTGTTTCACGAGGCTTTGTGAAATGTCGTCACTGTTTAGTCATTTTCTTCACATGTGACAAAAAAGGTTGTTGCTGTTTCTGTGCCTCACACTGTGTTACTTTGTCACCATTTTTGTACATTATAAACATGGGATTTCAAGGTCACACCCCACCGAAACTCCTGGTTACATGATACAGGTATCTGTGGGTAGGTTGTATGTGAGCTCACAAACGCTGTGCTGCAGTATGCTTTCTGCATCATCCCCCCTGGGTCTGCCCTCTCCCAGGCAAGAAGCAATGCTAAATACGAGTCTCAGCAAATGAAGAATTTTTAAGCCTCTGTGAAAGTTCCAAGTAGTAAAAGTGCAGCTGTTTGTGCCTTGGAGAGCCACCAGCCTCTCCTCCTTGGAACAATCATCCTGTTGTAAACCTGCCTTCGTTTTGCTCTCTTGACTACCAACTGAGCTTCTCATCGAGCAGTTTTCAACTTTGAATGTCATTGTTTTCTAAATTCTGTACCTTATACACAAAAATCCAGAATTTGAGTAAAGTTTATGCGATTAGATGTGAGGGATAGTGACTCCCTAGTGAGTGCTTCTGTGCAGTCTCAAACATACAGTGTGAGAACTGCTTTGGCCTCCCTGCCCCGTGGCAGTAGGGATTTCAGCTGATAAAGGCAGCAGGCAGACAACTTTGAGGGCAAAACTTATTGGGGCACTGGGTAAAAATTTTTAGAGCCGTTAGGCTATTAATGGAAAGAATAATGGAAGGGGCATGGTAGATTGCTAAGATACCTTCCTCAGTGTTTGATTCCTCATATCTTGGAACACCCAAGAACGTGAAGCACAGTTTAGTGAGCTGTTCCTGGAGGGGCCTGTAGGTGTGAGCCGTTGCTTTGGGGAATTAGTAATTCCTCAGCTAGTGAGAGATGGGTGTGCTATGTTCCATACCCTTTACTGGGGCACATGTACTCTATGGACTCGACTTCTGAAGTTCTGAAGAGCAACATTGTCCAAACCTGACACCAAGAGCAAATGTTACTTTCCTCCATCATTTTCTGACTGTAGCTCAGGTAAGGAAGGCTCAAGGTGTGGGAGCAGAGGGAAGGCTCACCCCTCACTGCCCTCACTGCTAGCCGCCTTTGCCATGGGGACGTGCTGCTGGGCCACGCTCAGCCTCGGGTCCACAGCCTCAGGTCCACGTGCTTTCATGTCCCAGGGAAATTAAAAAGATTTGACTTGCACAGAGTGGGTTATAGCATCATGTCCTCCTAATGTCACTAAAATTCATAGATACCTTGACTCAAAGTACAGTCACAAGTTAAGTTAGGTATATATGCAAGATTGTACTTGTCTGACTTGAAGTTACTTCATGTAACTGTCAAGAAAAAAGGGTTTCGGCAAGAGTTCTTTGGAAAATTGCTCTCACAGTGCTGCCCTTTCCATAAATGTGACTAAACCAGCGTGAAGTAAACAGGGTAGGATTGGCTTGTTACAGAGTTTTCCAAATTGACTATCAAAATGCAATGCCTTTACCTGCACTCTGATGGTTTTGTATAGATGAACTGGTCTGGACAAGTCAGAGGTTTCCCCAGTTCCATGCTGCTCTCCCGAGTGCAGGTAACCGTTACCCAAATCCTCTTTTTAGCATCGCATGCTGAAACGGTTGATAGAGATTGGAGGGGTCAGGGGGGTTCTGGTATGTCCCAGAGCAGGTTATTGTGCAGAATTGCCCCAGCAGCCTGCAGTTTGTACTGATCCTTCTGCACCAGTGGCTGCTGAAGGATGGAGAGACGTTTGTCCCATCTTTTTTCAACTACAGAAACTGAGATTAAAAGAAAAACTACAGCTAAACGTCCCTAACCGGATAAGCATATTCCATGATAGAGCTGTGGTTGTTCAGCTGAACTCCGGTGGCAAATACTTCACCTTTTGTTGTGAGGGGCGTACGCAGGCATTTCCTTCAGGAATAGAGAAGAGTACAAACAAATCAAAAGCTGGTAGGAGTGACTTCAAACCAGTACAGAAACAAAGGTGTAGGAACTTACTGGTAAGGGTTCCAATATTTGCCATATTTTTGTCTTCCATTTTGCAGTTACAGATGAGTTTCTGTCACCAAGAACATACAGCTCTCTCAGCGCTGTGTCTCCTGTGTGGGGATTCCCCATCCTCATTTTAATGAGAAGCCATAAGCTTATGGCTTCACTTGTCCATTTTAGTTTGTCACCAGCATGATTTCAGCTCTTGGGATGCAAGTGAAATCGGCTTATGCACAGTGTTTTGAATATTTTGGAACTTAGTGGTGCTTCCTTGATTATCCCATAATGAATCTGTACTCCATTCCAGCCTCATCTTCTCACTGTGCCTCACCGTTCTTTCTTGGAGAGTTGTAATGAAATCATGAAAATTTTTGAGAAGATTGTTTCATTTTTGTTCTGAGATTTTTTTTTAGTCGGTAATTCCTTCATGTCTGTGGAACAAGGGACAGAAACTGTTGTAACACATTTAATTTGTTCTAAACTTTCTACCTGTCCTTTCACTTACGCACATTGATTCTGTTCCTGTTTTCCACACCCTCTCACAACTCAGGACTGATTTGAGGATCTCTCAGGCATCGGCTCCCTCCTCCTGCCAAGGCTTCTCTTTTCCTTAGTCCTCTTTCCGTCTGGCCCTTATCGGAAGAAAAGTGGATTCTCTTCTTTTCAGAGGCAGCTCCTAGTGCAGCAGTACTAAGAATAGCAGGTATTCACCCTTGGCGTACGTCACAGATACAGCCTTTTATAACCACGACCCATGGTAGAATGAGGAAATAGAAGTCTCTTCCCAGTACTCCTGTGTGTCACACTTTTAATTATAAGAGGGATCTAAATAGGAAGCCATTTTATTATAATGAATGGAATAAATCTTTAACTTGCTGTCTTCTCCCTGGCATTGTCCAGAGGTTTTTTTGGATGTTAGTCATGTTTCAGGAATGCATCAGATCTTGGCACAGGTGCCCAGTGTTTTTTAGTATGTTTAAATAAGCAGTAGCAACACAAGAGAAATATTTTAGAATTTAAATAATTTCTGCTTGTGTACTGCAGCTTGCTTAGTCCGTATAAGTAAAGCTCTAGTTGCCTTAGTTGTCCGTGCTTGCTAGGAAATAGACTTTTCACTCAGCTGTGACAATTTTGGAGCGCTACTGCCTCGTCTCTGAAGTTGCAACTTAAAGCTGTTGTCTTTTCTGTCTGGTTGGGTTCATGAAGGGCCTCTCTCTGCATGTGACACGCTTCGATCTTGTCAAAGATCCTTGGTCTGGAGCAGGCATGAACGAGTGTAGGTCATATCCTGGGAACCCATTGGGCAGTGTCTCATCGTTAACTACCCTTCATGGATGGAAATGACACCAGAGGGTGTACAGTAATTAACTCTTGAAGTAAAAGTCTTAACATGTGATAGATCTGGCTGAAGGAGGATGAATCCCGTCTGCCGTGCAGCAGTATTCTGGGGGGTATCATTAATTCCTACAGGATAAGCCATCCAAATCTACTGGAGTCTATTCATATATCTGATGTACCCTGGTTTTTCTGCCCTGTTCTGAGTTGTTACAAGGCACTGGAAATGACAAACTTCAAAAGCTAGTGCGCAGCTGGGAGGCACCGCTCACATTAATGTGTCCCCACAACGGGCTTGGCTGTGCGTTGAGAAAGTAAGTCTTACGGGAACTAAAATACAACCGAGTTCTTGCATCAAGTTTCTGTGAAGACTGTTAAAGGAACAGTAAGTATTTATTTATTTTCGTACATGAATAACAGAAGATAATTGTTTGGGAAATAAACTAGTCTTTGTATTCTGCTCTGTCTTCACTTAGAGATTTGGAATAGGGAAAGCCACTACCACCAGAGTTCATTCTGTTTGGTTCTGTGGTTAAATTGTGTGCCTTGCAGTTGAGCACAAACACTGAATCCCTTTAGATTACTGTTAGGTAGTAAATACTGTCCCCAAATCAAAATTTCATGTAAAGCCTCTATCAGCAGAGCTATTTGTAAAAATGAATTAAAAAGAGAAAATACCAAGTAAAAAAAAAAATTATGCATTCAACAACAAATTTAAGTTTGCGGCGCAAAATTTTTTTTCTAAATATTTTTTTCTAAAATACTTTGCTTTCTAGAAAGAATTACTGAATCATCTTTATTTTTTTTATGAGAATCTTGAATGTTGCATATCACAAAAAGAAATAGTGAAAAAAAAAATAGATGGAAAAAAACCCCCCAGCATTCAGATATTGGTTGAAAAAAGGAAGATACATACATAGCTAAAGAATCTGACAGAAGCAACTCAATAAATCATCTGTGCTGTCAAGTCACCTGTTATTGGTCAGGAAAGAGACCTACTAAAAGACTGTTGTCCTGAATGTCCTGAACAACACATTGAGTCAGGCATTAAAAAAAGAAATCAGAAATTTAGGATGAAAGTAACTTCACCAGACTTCAACTGCCTAGAGATTTTGGGACCCTTGTGATGAAGGATCTGGTTTTGGTTAGTGGGTTGGTTTTGGGCACCTGCCTGAGTGTAGGGGTGAGCCCAGGCCTTTGGGACCATGAGCTGCTTCTACAGAGCCACAGAGGTTCAGTAGTTATTTAGGAGTTAAATTTTCCAGTTGCATCCTTACTGCAGTGGGAAGTTAGGAACTCTCTTTTTGTTTTTTTGAATAGCCAATTTGTAGCCTGTGTATGAATGATGGGTATCCCTTAGTTGTGATCACCATAGGTTACAGCACTAGGGGTACGAACCAGACGATCTCTGCATTTGTGCATCACCGTTTTCAGTCTGCGACGGCAGTTGTGCTGTGGTGCCCTGCGCAGCGGCGAGGCTGCCTCCACTTTGGGGGTCACTGGGTGTGTTTAAGGGTAGCTGGGGAGCAGAGCAGTATGTGAGCCCCAGGACTGGCTGCCATGCCCAGAGGGTGGGCTCCTGCAGAGCAATGCTTGGCAGTGCTTAGCGTTTCCTGCCCAGGGCAGCGATGGGGAGGGGAAGCTTTATTTATGCGTTTAAGGAAGATGCAGTCAAATTGTACATCCTGAAGGCACTACCTAAAAAGCTTTTAGGCGGTTAAAGGTTTGAGTTGCCGCTGCCCGTTTTACACTTCTGCCTTCTCTCCATCTGGCACGAAGCCTAGTGATGGCGGGTGCGACACTTCCAGGGAAGAGCAGAGCGCAGGATGGAGTTCTGTGAGATACACGGTGCTGATGGTTCCCTGTTTGTGAACTTGTATCTAACACACATGAGGTGGTCAGGTTTGGGAATTCTGGGGAGGATATCGATAAGGGCTCTCGGTGTTTGGAGAGGCTGGAAGCAGAGAGGGTATCTGTGATTTGCAGTTGAAATAGCTCCCTGGGAAGGCAGTGCTGGTAATGAGAAAAACATTTTACAGCGCAATCCTTTCCAAATACGAAAGCGGTTAGTGAGGGCTGATGGAGCTGCTGCTCCATCTTGGTTGTGCTTTTAAGAACGCTGAGTTCAGAGTTATGAATATTTATCTATTTTGTCAGCATTTGGAATACAATTTAAAATACCACCTTTTAAATAAAAAGGTCTGATAATTAATTCCAGTGGTAATAAGCTATAATTAGCTCTAGTCTAATGATTTCTAATCTGATAATTTCAGTGTTAACTATTCCTTCTCTTGCTTTTAGTTCCTATTTTGTCATGTCTTAAGTGCAGAAATAAAGCAAGAGTTCTGTATGCAAAAAGCTTAGCCTTACTTCTGTAATAATGCAATTTTAATAAAAGCTTGGTAAAGGAATAATTTTACAAGGAAGAAAGTGTTTCATTTGATCTAAAATGCAGAATGGGTGACAGTTTTTCTTTTCTATTTTAAGCTATTTTTGTTATGGTTGTGGAAGGAAGGAGAGACTGTAAGTAGTTATTAGCTAATTAGACTGGTATATGAGGTTTCCTCCATAACTGAAACCGGAGTTTAAGGTTCTGTCGTACAATTATCATTGTAGCTTTATTGATGCAAATGAGATCAGGGAGTTGATGTGCCTTCGGTGTAGGAAGACATCTGTCATGGCTAATAAAAAGCATCAAAATGAAAAGCAGTTAAAGATAAATGTGCTTTGTTTCCATTAATAAAATCATGTTTTGCTGCTAGTTTTAAAAAAAAGAAAAAAACCACACAAATCCTCTTTTGGTTTTGGGGTCCCTTTCATTTTTAAAGCTTTCAGTTCCGTGTTTTCCCTGTTCAGCCATGTTATATAAATGTAAGGGCTTTAGGAGTTGACATAAATGAATTAACCTAGAGATCTAATTGTATTTGTGGGGAGAAGGGAATGTATGTGTCTCAGTTTGTTGCTGCTTCTGTTGTTTTCTTTAAAAACGTTCCCCTGTTGAGGGCAAAATGATTGATTTTTATTGCATTATCTTTAAAAAAAATTTTAACTCAACACTGGCTTCCTCTGTGTGTGTGTCTGTGTTTGCTAATTCAGGGGGGAAAAGAGCTCTCTCTGTCAAAGTAACGTGTGATTTTATGTAGTTTTATCTGAAGGCTGCAGGTATTTTCTGCTCTGGGGTTGGTATTTTTCTGGTTGGTACGTGCAACTCCTGTATTTCTGTTGTGACAATGTAGTGCTGTATAAGTGAGACACTCTTTAGCTCTTGGAACAGCTTCCCCAGCACTTGGCAGGGACGGTACATCATATCTCAAGTGTGGGGCTTAAGTAATATATAAGTAACATTTGCTTAATTCTTTCTTAATTTTACACTTTGTATTCTACCGGTTTGGCTGCTGAGTTTGCTCAGTGGTGGTAATCGCCTCTTTGCAGTCTTGTGGTTTTCTTTGCCAGGTTGGTTCATTTTGCCAGTTTCTCCCAGCTTAAACTGTGCCATGAAAATACCGGCTTAAAGCTTGGCTGTTCGTCCCCAAAGGCTCGTGTCCTTCTGCACCTTGAGGGGCTGATTTACGCTGACATACTGATCGTTCTTTGCAACTAAAATTGTCCCACAGCGATAACAGCCCCTCAGCCGTGTTTGGTTGGGTGACGGGGCACTTGGCTGCAGTCATTCTGGGACTGTCTCTCCCCCAGCCAGCAGCTCCTGGCGTTGGGCATGAGAGAAAGATGAGGAGCTAAACAGGCACCCACAGGACATGAGATCTGAGTTTATAATACAAAACATCTTGTATTTTTGATTGTCTAGCTCTGTTTGCAGCTTGAAGGTCTTGCAATCACCTGCCTCCAGGTTAGAGTTGGTGAGGACAATGCAGAAGGTGCACAGCCACGTTCTGCAGTCTCTCCATGCATTTCCCTCTCCATCCCATATGTTTGCGATGGAGCACTGCTGGGAGAGGGAGATCTCAGAACAGCTTTCTCATCACCTACAAGGATCGTGTCACCCCGTTCTGAAATCAAGCGATATCTGGGTTGGAATGTGGCATCTGTTTAAACAGTGCACAGAAATAGTACACAACAGTTTTTAGGTCAGGAAGCTGGGAACATCCTGATCAACTGAAAATGCCAAGGGAATTGGCAGTAGGTGGAGTGTTATTACCCAATCTGGTATTTGGCCAGGGAACCAAAACATCTCTGCAAACCTCTGTGGGATTGTTGATAACCACAGCTGATCAGGACTCGCCTCCACGTCAGCAATACAGGTTCTCTTGTATCTTTTTTTTTTCTTTTTTTTTTTTTTTTCTTTCTTGCATCTCCCCTGTCTCTCTGTCCAGTACTTCAGTTTCACCCACAGATGTTGATGTGACATCTCTCCAGTGGCTGGCAGGTGGTGTTGGTTCCCAGGCCAAGGCGACCGACAGCGCGTTTGAACGCAGCAAGAGTGTTCAGTCGGAACCCCTTGGTGATCATTCCCAACACACGTCTGTCCTACCCCTCCTGCTCTGGTTCCTGCCTCAGTGCTCTGCCATCCGTCCTTCTCAGTTATGCCAGGGAAGCTCTTAATAGAGTTGCTTAGCAAACTAGATCTGGCAATTGATGGTCTGTTTTTAAAGCCAGCTTAATTTCTTGATCTAGTTCATGCAAGCACAATGGGAGGTGCACAATGTTACAGCACCAGGGAGGAAAGCAGCAGAAGGCATGGGAGCAGGAGTGACTTGGTCTGCTTGTGTCACTAAATGCTGGTTGTAACAATTGTAAATGGGAATTTCATTGCACGGACTGGAACTCTTGCGTCAGTCAGTCCTTTATCTAAGTTGTTTTCTTATGTTTGCTTAGTAAATGCCCGGGTGAGCTGTTGATGTGCTAGCTACAATATCGAGTGAGTCCCCGAGCCCCGCTGTTTCACAATCACATCTCTGTATTGATACCATAACAACAGGTGGGTGTTTGAGGTACCACATCACAGGTGAGGGCTTGGAAACCGCTCAAAGTATCCTGGCTTCTGACTTTTTAGATTCATGTCACTGCCATGAATGCGTGTCTTAAGGCTTTATTTCCATGTTAATGAAGTGTGAGATGTGCATTTGGCATAACTAAGTACATATTTATCAAGTTTTGCTGCATAGCCAAAATGCTTTTTTTTTTTTTTTTTTTACTGCTAATTGGACATTGCAAAATTTTCAGGGACTTTCAGAAGTTTGTGCTGCGTTATTTGTGATCAGTTTTAACAGTGCGGCATATTGTTCTGGGTTTAGAAACAGAAAGGTTTTCACAAGTACAAGACCTGGGGGTATTGAGGCAGTTGTCGATGATGGAAGTGGATCGTAGGGGTCAGAGAATATGACATGGGATTTCACCATTTGACCTATTACTGAATTGCAGCATTAAAGTTAGCCTGGGAGGAGAACCTGTGTATTAGGAGTGTTTGGTTGTGTACACGTGTAGGGTTTTTAAATAGTATTTTTCTGTTTAGGATTTTTTTGCTTTTCAGTTCCTCTAAGACATATCTATTGAATGATAATTTGTTAAAACTGCTCCCAGAGCTTACGAGGAAATATATGTATGAATAATCATTATGAAGATGCGTGATGAAAATAAGAAACCAGAAAATAAACCAGAAAGGTGTGTGTGAAAATTCAGCAGGAAAGTGTATTTAAGAAAAAGCTAATGGGGAAATTATCTACTAGAGGTTGCCTGACATACCTGAGTTCAGTAGTAACGTCTAAAGCAGGTCTTGAGTGTCTGTGTGGCCCCGGGTGCTGGGAGAGAACTGGTACCGGGACGTCCGCAGTGCCTCTAGGCAGCCTGTTCCCTTGTTGGACCAGTCTCACAGTAAAGAAGCTTGTCTTCTGTTTAAATGGAATTTCCTGTGGTTTGGTTCCTGCCTATTGCTGCCTGTCCTGTCACTGCGTGACAGTATATACCTCAGGCTTGGCACTTGCACGTAAGTCACCTGTCTGCTTGTCTGTTGAGAAAAACACCCCGAGGGAACTCGGTAGACTCATCTCTTTGTGTCCCCACCCTCTGCACCCCATGGTGGGGTGTCCTCCCCGCCTCAGGCGCAGAGGTAGGACACTTCCCCACATAAACAGTGAAACTGTGTCTGGTCAGTTCTGTTTCTAACCATCCCGAAAATTTTCCGTGCATGAGCTGAGATTTTCTTGAACTCGAAGCCTGCAAGAACAGATCTAGAAATGGGTGTATATGTTTTCTTCTAAGTGCTTGCTATCTGAGTAACTGAATTTAAGCAGGAGTTGGAAGGTACTTGATATTTGCAATATTAAGGGAGAAATATATTCATTCTCTAAAAGCAGTGCATGCTACCAGGTTTTTCCAGTAATTGCCGGGAAGAGGATTAATAGTCAAAATTTTGTAATGAAAAAATCTGTTAGCTATTTTTACTTAAATTTGGAAAAAATGCAGGCTCCTTTGTGCAGATACTCTTTTTGTGTTGTTCCATGGGCATATAGCACAGCAGTACCTGTCTGTGCTCTGGCCATCACGGGACTTCATGCTATCGTTGTAGCACAAACAGAATTCTTGTGGTGTTATCATAGAAAATATGAATTTTAATATTAAAGTTAATGCTCTGCTATGAGAAATATGTAAACTTGGCTTCGGAGCAGCAGTATGCACTTCCTGGAATTCTGTGCATAGCGTGGTTATAAATAAGCAGCAGGTTATTTGGGAATCACTAGGACTGATATCTGGTATCAGAAACAGTATCTGGGAGAAATTGTTTTCCCTGACAGTTGATTTTTGAAGAATGCATATGCCTTTTTTTTTTTTAAAAAAAAAAATCATATTTTGCTAAAGAATAGCAAGCATCCATCAAGCACAGTGACCAGTTCACAAAGCAAACACGTGTGCTATTTAACTACTTTCTACCTCATCTGTTGCCAAAATTCCCTTCCTTTGACTGTTGAATATAACATTTCCAATCTAGATCAAAATGCTAGAATTCATTGTGTTTAGGTGAGATTAAAATGATTGATGAGCATAAGATTGTCGATAGATGGTTTAAGTCTGGCTTTAAAATAAATTAATTTTAAAGGGAGTTATCTTTTACTTGTGGAAACATTATATATTTGTATTCAATTAAATAGGATTTTAAAAGTCTTTAGGAGATTATTCCCTTCATTGATGTAGCATCATGGTTACAGGGGGATTTGGGAGAAAGTAGCTGCGAGAACAGAACTACCCCATTCAGAGGCATGAATTTTAGATTTCATGTATTAATAAATCGTGGGTATCGTGAGCAGGTGGTGGTTTCCCTTCTGAGGTTTTTTGGCCCCCATGAAACAAGTTCTGGAGTTTCCAGGTTGTTGGGGTGTTTGCCACGTTTTTAATGGTTTTCATCACAGGAGGGAAGGAAGGAGTCTTAATCCGAGCCACTAGCACCGAGAATTGCTGTTATAAATGAGCAAATGATGATCATAATGAGTGGGTAGATGAGATTAACTGCGGAGCTGCCTTTCAGCACGGCCACATCACTTCTGGGTGGGAAACTGCACACAGCTCTGAAGATACTTTCTCCTTGATGGCACTCTGTGTGTGTGTCCCATTAGATTTTCAGATTTTGCACTTACCCTATCAGAACTGTTTATAAAGGACAAATGGAAATATTTATCTGGTGTGTGCACGTCGCTGGTGCAGTTGCTCCTCCTGCTCTTCCCAGTGCGTGAGAGCACCCGGGCCAGGCCCGGCAGGCTGGGACACTGCTGCTCATGCTCAGATTCTCATCAGGAATGGGACTTTGATGAGAGTCTGGGATGGTTAATTTTCAGTGAGTACTCTGTCGCGTCCCAGGGTACTTTGTCATAGCAGTAAGCTACTCGCACACATGGCATTTTGGGGAAGTGCAGTGCTGACAGACAGGAGTCTCTCCGTGCAGTGCCTGACTATACTCTCTGCTTTTTATTGATTGGATTTCTGGGTTGCCCTCCATTAGTTACCAGCAGGGAAGATCAACTGATCCATGTGTATGTGGTTCAGACAGGGTGATTGCCTGCATTTTGGGTTTGCACGGGGATGCGTTGGCTGCTACTATCCATCCAGCTTCACATTTTAAGGAAAATCACCCCTGAGATTTAGTTTAATTGACAATAAAAGGTACCAGTGCAACTCTGCTCTTCAGGTGGCACTGTTAATCATAGATTGTTAAATGCTGAAGTAGTTTTGAGGCATCTCTAAGTGATAAAGGTAACACCTGAGCAGTGATTTACAGTTATAATTTATTTAAAGCAATCATAGTCCATTCAGCACACAAATATTTTCAGCTAGAAATGTTTTATCTGACATAATTGAATATATCAAGTGAACAGACTTTATTGTTCAGTGGGAAAACTGAGAGCTGTTTCTTTCTAGGCTTTATTGAGCTGTTAAGCCAGTGATAACAGTACACGTTTTCCCTCTCAGAGTTTATTCTTGGTTTGCCCACCTCTCCTAATATTTCACGTTCCTTTTCACCTGTCTGTCCCTGTAAGCGGATTGCCAGAAGTGTGCTGAGCTGTCTCACGTGAATTTTTATGCTGGTATGAATGGGTGATTAGGCCACGGCATGCGGGCCAGGCTGAGCATCTTCAGAAGTCACTGAGTATTGCAAAGATCAGACAGATCTTTGAAGGACTCTCTTTATCCTGTCATTTTCACAGTTGTAAAAGGGGTATGGAATATAGTTGGTGGAGTCATGAATAACGGTACAAATACCCAGTCACAAAGGTAGAGTCGGGTGGAGAGCAGGTCCTGTTGTCAGCTTGGTGCTGGTTACCTCCGTGGGAGACGGTGTCTTTGCCTCATTCACTGAGAGAAGGTGGTGGTCAAACAGTGCAGAATGTGGAGAAAAGCAGCGTTTATCACTTCTGTGTGGACATAACTGTGCATAAGAGAATTTGTGATGGTGCTGGGTGGCCCAAACGTTGGTATAACCACATCCACATGCTTAACTTGAAGCAGCATGTGAATGGTCATGTCTTCAAGTGGGAAACACAGAGTTGCTGAAAAGGTTGGTTTTACAGTGTATAACTATTCCTCACAAAGGGAGCATCTAGAATTAATGGAACAGCATTCTTAAAAAAACCAACCAAACAAAAGTTCTAATACTTTGATATCTGTTTGGTAAGGTGATAAAACAAATTTTTATTTGGGGGAAAAATGTTTACAATTCATGCAGCTCTGTCTTCACTGTTTTGATGTTGATTTCCCCTCCCTTCCCTGTCAGATGTGCGTATGAGGTTTTCCTTAAAAAAATTAAAAAGATAAAGAAAAAAGTTTGACATGATCATTTCAACAACATGGTGAACAGTAATTTCACTCTGCTTTTTAATGCACGTAGAGCCTAATTCATGGAAAGAGTAGATTATTACCTTGTGCTTTACATAGTGCATAGATTGTGAGAGGAAACAGAATTTTGTCAGTCCTGAACCTACATTCTGTGGACTAAGAAGCCCTTTTGCCCTGTCCCAGAAAATGCTCTGCTGAAATAGATAAATTACAACAACAGATAACATGCAACAATAAAGGGGTAGAAACCAGTAATTGTTAAAATAATAGTACTCAACCATCTTCAGTTTTGCTTCATTGTGTCTCGATTGATGTTTATAGTTTTTTGCTTTTCTGATGTAAAATTACTCCTTTTTCTGCCTTTTTTTTGCGTTTGACAGACTAGAGACGACTTCCTGGGTCAAGTGGATGTGCCACTCAGTCACCTTCCGGTAAGCAGTGCTTTTGTCTCAGTGTGCCAGATGTGAAAAACCCTGATGTTATATCGAATTTATTTCCAGAAGTCATCCAGTTACATTCTCTTAAAGCAAGCATTCCCAGCATTGCCTTAGAGGCCTAAAGAAAAATGTTACAGACAGCAAAGCCCCACCACGCACAGGAACTGGGAGAACCGGTTCCCTTTGCAGGGATAAGGAAGACAGTTGCGCTCTGGTCTGTGTTACATTTCTCATCATCCTGGATTCACTTCTCAGCCTGATTCCATCTAAAAATCCTTGGCTGGTCTGAGTCAGTTCATGTGGCCAATAGACCAGTTGTTTCTCACCTTACTGTTGATGATGTTTGTCCTATTAATTGTTTTATGCTTGGTAGAAGTGTTTGCTGATATTATATAATGTTTTGGATGACTAACATCATCTGGATGCATGTGGTGGAACAATCATTCCATTCTCATATGAGCTCATGTCATATGAGCTGTATTGTGTAGCATTATTTTATCCCTACTTGTGTGTATATTTCCATTTAAATGCATCCATATGCGCAGGCAGTATCTAGATAGCCCGCACACAACCGTAGAAGCAGCCCTCCAGAGTTAAGCTACGTGTGTCTGCAAACAAGTTTTTTTGAAGTATAAAATGCATGCCTATTTTAGAGAGTCAGGAAATATTTTAAAGTTCCTTTTTTGTAAACACTATTTCTAATAATCAAACATCATCAGGAAGATTTGAGATAGAGCTATAGCCATGTCTCACACGTTCTGTGAACTGTTTTGGGGAATTAGCAATTTTCTGGTTTCCTTCCATATTCTGTAGGAAGAGAACAAATCTCACTGGGGAGTTATGTGGAACATGAGAGTGCATATATCTTTCTAGCTCGTATTTGAGTGGAATGCTAATCTTTTTCAAATTGTTTTAAAGTCTTCTACTGTCTATGTAGAATATCCAAGATTTCCTGGATCAGCTACCTAACTGGCATTGAAGACAGTAACTTATTTGATAAGAAAGCTGAAATTCTCAAGTAGATTACTCAATAGAAAGTTTTCAAGATTTAAGGCTTTATGAAACTTACAATTAAGTGGAAATCAGGAGATATAATCTGTCAGCCTGATGATATTATTTATGTCCATCATAAATGATTTCAAAGTCCTAATTATTTTTTAAAGTCTCATCTGTTTTGAAATCAAAATGAAAGCCAGCTGAGGAGTTTTATTTCATCTAACGTGCAAAAAAAATAATGCTTTGAAATGGTTACAACCTTTTCTGACACTGCTTTTGGGTGACTGGAAAAAGTTGGGATTTATTTCTTTGGTCTTTTCCACCTTTTTCTGAACTGTGAGTGTCATGTACAGTCAGAAACAAGACTGGGTTCAGCCCGTCACTGATATTTGCAGTGACATCTCGTGGACTGCTTCTGCAACTGTGTATAGCAGCTGATGGGCGCACACTGGTAGAGGTCTGCCTGCTATAACTTCAATATTTAAACATCTTCTCTAGCATTTCTTTCGCATCTGTGATGTGAGTGTTCTTTATGTGTCTGTACTTGTGGGCAAGCCCTTTAATTTGCCATTTTCTTAAATGCTTCTAGACTGAAGACCCAACCATGGAAAGGCCGTACACGTTTAAGGATTTCCTTCTCAGACCAAGAAGGTGAGCGGGAGGGATTTTGTATTTTAAAACATTTCTTACTTAAAGGTTTGTTATTTTCACCTATTAAAGGGTTGTTGAATGAAATGTATCTCCTTGTCTTGTAGCCACAAATCTCGTGTAAAGGGTTTCTTGAGGCTGAAGATGGCTTACATGCCTAAAAACGGTGGCCAAGAGGAAGAAAACAATGATCAAAGGGATGATTCTGAGGTAAGGTTTAATGCTTGTGGAAGCATTAAGTTAGTAGAGATTCGGGTGTAATTCCAGAAAAAGTTGTACCTTTGAAAGACAAACCCCTGGTAGCAGTGCTAGTGGCAGCTTACTCCTCTCCCTCCCTCCCAGCAGTTGGTTTTTTTTAGTGTAACATGGTGCTTTCTCAAGCATTTCAAAGTATTTCAGCTGCCACAATGAATTCTAAGGTCTGTCTGAGTCAGTTTGTGAGCAGGTATAAGTGGAAGCCATGCTGAGTAGAAGAATTCAGAAAGCCTGTGCAAGTAATTTATAAACATAGTGGTCTGTGTGAGGTACCTCTTCTTCAGAGGCCATTTCAAAACAGGTGTTAGAACATGATTCTTTATTTCCTTGGTGGCATTGACTTTGCAGAGAGTAAAGCTCATGAAAGCACAGCAGATGAAAGACTTCTGAGCGCTATCAGCCATCACCCATGTTAAGAGTTAGCTGCAATTAGCCTGTACGCTAGTGTAAGCAACAAGAAAGCAAGTTCTCTTTGGCTGAATTTTAAAATTATGTTTTTTCCCTTCATTCCTAAGCATGGATGGGATGTGGTTGATTCCAATGACCCCGCATCTCAGCGTCAGGAGGAGTTACCACCTCCTCCGCTGCCTCCTGGATGGGAAGAAAAGGTGGACAACCTGGGGCGGACTTACTATGTCAATCATAACAACAGGACGACTCAGTGGCATCGGCCAAGTTTAATGTAAGTGGCAGTGTGGTGCGGTGTGTTGTGTGTGCAGAGTTATCAATAAAGGTAGTGATATTTTCCAGCAAACATAACCATTTTGAATTTGCAAATGCAAGGCTGGAAAAAGTCTTTAGGGAAGACTTTTATGAAGCAGTTTATAAAGGCACATTATTCTTTTCAGTAACAGATTAATCGTGATTTTAGTGCTGTGATATATATCTGAAACTATGCTTTATTCATGGAAAAATTTTCACAGATGCACTGGTAAACTGAGAACCGAAGTCTGTATATCTTTAGTTTAAGGGAAACATCTTTTCTTTTTTTCTTTTTTTAAGAATGAAAGAGAGTTGCCCACCCCTAGCAAATGACACACACACAGAGGTATTCTGGGACATTCTAGGAAACCTGAAGGGGTGGGAGGGAGGTCAGTGCATTAACAGCATACCTTAGAATATTGGGAGACAGATGTGGAATTTTTAACAGGAATAAATTATTTTCTACTATAGAGACTGTTGGAAAAGTAGGGAGGAAAAAGGCAACTCTATTAATTTTTAATTAAATTAAACTGATTATCTTTGAGGGGGTCCTGATTATTATTCGGTGTATAGACTGCATTACCTGCATGTGCTGGTTGTGCTATGTGGACCTCCTGTTCAAGCCTTCGTTATGTTTCTTATGATTAGGTTTATGAAGCTGTGGGAAGCTTACATTTTAAAAAGTACGTGTAATTGACAAAGTTAAGAGTTATACTGAAATCGTGTATTAGTTAAACATCTTGCATTATTTTTGTGTAGCAACTATTCTTCCACAATTGCTTATTACAACAGTAATGGTTACTCCTTATTGAATATTCATAGTCATAGCTAAATTATGCAAATGTGTGTTGTCCTTGTTTAAGGCACTATTTGTTCTTCTTGTCTGATGTGTTTAACTTAGAACTGAATTAAATTTTGTTCTATATGTTTTGAACTATTTACTATTGAACTATTTGAGCTATTTACTAAGCAGTGTGTATTTTGTCAAGTAAATCTTATCAACTACTGTCATTATCCAGAGATGGTTTGGACACAAATGCATAATTACTACTGATAAACTTTACACATGACACCAGGCTTGGTGAAGAGTGAAGGCTTTAGAATTTTTATCCTTCGAATTCTATGAATATATGAAACCGCTAGGAGTGGAAGGTTAAAAGTATTACGTAACCTCTCACTTTTAGGCCAGTGACTCAGATGCTAAGACAGTCACCAGGGAAAAACACTGAGTGCTGTACAGTCCATGGCTGCTGTAGGAACACGACAGTAGTTCATTATAGTTCTTTAGAATGTGCAATGGTAAAACGATTGCACAAAGAGGATTTTCCTGAATGTAACCATCTTTCACAGCTACAGTCCCTCGTCCTGAAGGAGAGGCTCAAATGCCGTACTGCCTTCTGACAGCGTCTGCCCACTGAGAGCTGTGACAGAGATGTGCACCTGGCTGTGCATGCTGGGCATGACCACAAGCCATGCAGGGTTCCATCAGGGGAACTGGGGTATTTTCCATTTCCACCACTGGATGCAGCCATTTCAGAAAGTTATCCATAGTGCAACAGCTTGTGTTTGCATGGGCTGTCGCAAAAAGGAAAACAACGGTTGACATAAAGACAGGGGCAAAGGTAAAATCTCTGAGTCAGCACTGATTCTGGCCATCACAGGAAAGGATAAGTAAGGATGGGTTAGTCCATTTGAGTGTGGACTTCCATTTCCACTCAGCCAACTTCCATGCATAAAGAATGTTAATTTCTTATGTTACGTGGCATTGGTGAAGCGCTTCCAGTTTTATTTTCTTTGGATTGAGGGATTAAACAGTCTCCTATTTATGAACCCTGACTTATGCAAGAATAATTGTATTTATAGTCAAAAGCATTAATGAGATTTTGAAGGCAATGGACAAAGCAGGTGTTTTAATTTAACATTCTTTATTTTCTCGTTCTTTTCTCCTTCCCATGCTTTCACTTCCCTGCTATACAGTGATGTGGGCTCCGAGTCAGATAACAATATCAGACAAATAAACCAGGAAGCAGCCCACAGGCGGTTCCGCTCTCGGAGACACATCAGTGAGGATTTGGAACCAGAACCTATGGAGAGTGGAGACATTCCAGAGGTAAGGTCTTGGCTTTAAGAAGTTGACTAAACTTCAAGTTGATGTTTCTCTCAGTTGTAAACTAATTACTATACAACATTCATAGCAGTGTTTTTATGTGGTGTTTATGGAAGTTGTCCAAGTAAAATACCAGTAACACAATAAAAACCCTAAACAGAGCTATACTTTCAAGGTCCTGTGCATTTGTGGGTGCCTGATAATGAATGCACAATATTAAATACTATGCAAATGCTGGGCGAAGCATTTCTAATTCCAAGCACTGCTTGTTACATATATGTTGATCGAAACACGTTCAATATTCTGCTTTGAGTAACAGTGGCGTAAGTTGTAAAAAGAAAGGAAATGTGCTGGCTGGAACTGCCATGTACTTCAGTTTTCTTTAGTGTCTTGATTTAGAGGAGGGAGAAACTGTTGGCTTTTTTTCACCAAATACTTGGGTCGAGTTAGAATTCTGCAATCTTATTAATCAGGGCAAGTGTTTGTTTAATTTATAACTAGACTAAATAAATTAAATTTGGTAGATATTTGTGGGCCTAAGTGAGAGTTTGTGCAAAGATGTAGTCCCATTCAACTTTAAGAAATATTTTATTGTGTGAATCACAGACAAAATTCTTCATGAAAGCTAGTTTCGTTTCACAAAATGTTCTTCAGAGCAAGAAATAGATTGCTGAACCTATTGTTATACTGTTCACCTGTTAATATTTGATTTGCAGATACTAATGAGTAGTTTCTATTATGCATTTTATTCTAAATTAAAATTAACAGTTGTTTCTTACAAGTTTTTAGGAAGAGGGTAGAATTAGTTATAGTTCCTGTGTTGAATAATAAAGCATTCTGTCATCATCAACATGAAGATTGTTTTGAAGTCAATGTGAAAACCATTTTTCCCTGTGACTGCTTCACACTGAATAGAATGTTTGTTTGTGTGTTCTGGGGGTCAGTTCATTCCATTAAATATTAAGGCTGACGATCACACGTGTATTTGTGACAGTAAAACGGCCACGTAGAAGGCAAAGGGAAAGAAGACACGATTTGTCTTTATAAATCCTTACTGTAGTTTTTTCTCTTTTGTTAGCCTTGGGAAACCATTTCAGAGGAGGCAAGTGCCAGTGGAGATTCCTTAAGCTTGTCGCTGCCACCACCTCCTGCGTCGCCAGTGTCCCGTACCAGTCCCCAGGAGCTGTCTGAGGAGCTCAGCAGAAGGCTTCAGGTCACTCCTGATTCCAATGGGGAACAGCTCAGTTCTTTGATTGTACGTCCGATGCTGCTCTCTCTATAGAACCCTCTGTTGCTGTAATCTTCTGGTGGTTTGCTCTAATGTCAGTCATTTACACGGATGGGTGGTAATTGCTGGTCTCAGGAAAACCTGAGCGTACAGCTAAATTATCTTCCAAAACATGCAGCGTGATTTCAACATAAAGCAGCCTGCCTTGAACAGTTTAGATTTAATGTTTTCTTCTGTGTGAGTTTGACTTCAGACTCTGCTACTATTTTACCTGTAGTGAAACAAAGTAAGTAATACTGGAGCGTATCAGGTTAAGAATTTCCAAAGGAGGAGGAGAAACTGCTAATGCTCTTTCAGTCATCATCCATTTTACAACATAATATTTTTTCTAAAGTTCAGTATTTTAACTGTACATGTTTATATTAAAGCGTGTGCTTTCTTGCATTAGGATTTTATAAATCCCGTATAGTTTACTGGATCAACTGTTGTGAGACTAACAAAGGATTAGAACTGGCAGGAGGTGGTTCTGGTGCAAACCACCACAGGTTTGTAAAGGCCTAGTCTGGAAAAAATTGTCTCTCACAAGAAGAGTTTACTTGAGGTGAACAAAAAAATTGTTCTCTACATTTGTGTTACCCATTAGTTTGTCAGACTGACGATACCACAAAAAATGAGGATAATACACTTGCAAGAAGGGGAATGTTTTATGTCTCTTTGAGAAAACAATTGTAAGTATTGGACAGAACATCATGCTGAGATTTATTCATTGTTTTATTCTTGGTATATGCCATCAAGATACCTTTTCAGTTCAGGAGAGAAGAAATCATATTTACTCTTGCTCTGATTAAATAGAATCGTGACTAGGTGCAAGTCTTTCCCAAAGACCGTACGCAATAAGTGTCTTATAATCTGAGTGTTACCTAGAGGTTGTCAGCAAAGTCTAGCTCTGGCTGACCATCTGCACAGGGAGTCGCTTGTACCGTCGTAGATAACTGCAGATTTTACTAGACTTCACTTGGAGGGCAGGAGGGTAATTAGATAGTTTCAGTGGCAAGATCAGGGCCTGTGTTTTTTTACGCTAAATAAATAAATGGTATAGCTGCAAAGTTATCTAATAATTCAGTAATTCTATTCCTATACAAACTAGCTCTTTTATGAGCCATTAAGTGATAGCATCTTTCTTCTCAGTATAATAAAAATTATGCTCAGACCACACTTGCAAAGTAGGAAATTGTCAAAGCATTAAAAATCTGTGTTACTGCACACCATGCAGCCTGAGGGTGTGGGGACACTGGGAGTGCCGTAAAAGCCGGCAGTGGAGTTGCTGTCAGAGACTTGCTGAGGCTGCGGGGACTGGTGGGGAACCAGTGCTCAGAACATCTGCCAGGCAAATCCTTTCACGTTAATCTTTAGCGTAATAGAGAAGCAAGGTGGAATTACATCTTTCTTCTCTGTATATTTTTTAAACTGATCTTTTAAACTGACGTTTTCAAGTAAGAGCTGGATTTGTGATACACCTCTCAAACAGTTGCTTCGTTATCGTTCAGTGGTAGATACGGGTGCCCATGTGAGTGGTTATAAATAGGCTGGGTCATTTGCTTGCCTATTAGTGCGTTCATGCTCACACCTTTAATAGCCAGAAAAGGGTAACGCTAGTTACTCTTTGAATAAAGATGAGGTATCAGCTATGCAAAATAATAAGTTTAAGAATTACCCAAGGTTTGTTTCTGTACGTAGAGCTTAGAGCCTCAATCAAACCACACAGAAGAGCTGTGTGAGAGAATGCATTTGAAGTGAAATGCTCTTTATATGTGTATTGATTTTATTGAATACTGTATGAATACTGTATTTCATTGAACGCTGCTCAGCCCTGAATTGGTCAGGCTCTTGGACTGAATGATCCTGTAGGTCCCTTCCAACAGAAATACTCTGTTGATGGCTTGCTTTGTTGCCAGCTCTCATGACTACAGTATTTGTATTTTTTTTTCATTATATGAGATTTCTCATGAGAGTAATAAAAAAAGATTGCTGATGCCATGCCTGATGCCTTCGAGGTGTCTTGGTACCAGCTGTGGGCATAGCTCAAAATTACTGTAACACTGACCTAGTTCTTATGTTGGACTACACCTTGTAGACCAGGTACTAATTCTATGGGGCAGTGGTTGCTCACTGATGTAGGCAGGACATTAGTTCCTTTTTAAATATAAAGAATATAAACCAAGGTGGAGCATTCACTCCCCAAAGAGCTGATAAACTGCTACAGTTTCCTTTGCAATGTCTGATTTTATGGGAAGTGTCATCTGCTTAATTTTTTAAGTCTAAGAAACAATATTCTTAGCTTAATTGCTCAGATTTTTGCCATTCCTCTTAAAATTTTTTTCTTGCTGGACAAATTGGCCTCATTTTATGCGAAGATTTCTCATCACTCACACTTAGAAAATCATGGGGGACAGAGGATTTTTACCGTAGGAGTTGCCCTTTCTATTTGAGCTTTCCAAAGAAATTCGTAACAATTCACCTGGGACTCACCGAGTTCAAACCGGAATTGCTGGAGTTGGTGTTTTGGCCTGGGGTAATACTGCTGCAGTCTGCCAGTGTTCTTATGACAGTAGGGAAAAAAAAGAAATCACATCTTCCTATCAGAATTTGTTCATGTTGACAGTTTTCCTTTAGGAAAATGAATGAGCCCTTTCTTTATTACTATAAAGGAAGCGCCATTGTCAACAGTGAAACTGTATATCCCAGTGCATGGATAGAATAGATACTACATGTTTGCTGGAGATTTTGTTACAAAGAGGGCTGTACCTGTAAAACATAAGTAATCTGTCTAGTAACTATCTATATTCTAGTGTCCTTTTGTTTGGTATTATTTATATTATACTTACAGGTGCCCTACGTATCATTACAATATAGAGTCCTGTCTCGAGGAGTTAGTTTGGTTTCGCATGAAATGTCTGGATTAACTCCAGCCAGCAAAGTTCTGAGCACTTCTCTGCCGTTTGCTAATCAGTAAGCTGTAAAGCTGTTCATAATGCTATAGCTAATGTTTTCCTTTTCTCAGTTAATCTGAAACAGTCCAGGATGGAATGATGAAAATATAGAATTTTCATTGCTTGGCATGTTCCTGTAGAAATACTAAAACTAAAGACATTGCAACATAAATACTGCTTTTTAGGGGTTTGGATTAAGTGGTAGAAAAGTAAAATTACTGAATAAACAACCATGTTTTAAGACACCTTAACTTAAACACACCTTTTTCTTTTTTTTTTTCCAGCAAAGAGATCCTTCCTCAAGACTAAGATCTTGCAGTGTAACAGACGCAGTTGCTGAGCAGTCTCAATTATCCTTGGTAAATCAAAGCTAACTTATGTTTCTTTTTGTTTGAACGTTCTCTGCTTCTGAACAATGTCGGTTCTTAGGTCAGTGTCAGCTGCTATAGATCAGTAACCAGTATGGGCCTGTCACTGTCCCAAGCAGTAACCGATACCAAATTAATATCATCGTAGTCAGCAACTAAAACGAGGACATTCAAGAAAGAGAAAAACGCTTTGAGACTGACCACAGTCATGCTAACTTCAGTTATCTACCATAGAAATTCAGTTTACTAAACTCCAGATACATAGTCAGTGGAGAGAGAAAATCTGAGGGTTTCTCAGCTGGGGGGGCAGTAGCACCATCTGTACTGGGAGCTCTAGCAGCCACAGGACTTTCCTAACAGCTATATTTTTGTGTCCCAGAAGTTGATTTTACTTGGAATGTATAAACCTGTAAAACATGAAAAAGGATTGGTGTTTTACCCGGGTGTAGGTAAAAGGAGCCTTTTTGTGATAGTCCTTGTACAATAGAACTGAACAGAATTGCATCTGTTGTAGTTTTTTAATCTGAGTAATTTAGGTAGTCAGCAGTTTCTGCAATTTTATTTAAGTAGATTCTTCAAACAAGAAAAGATACAAATCTTTCAATAAAAAGATTTTTTAAAAATTTTTTTTTTTTTGAAAGCTTCTCTCTCAACATGAGCGCACTCACCTTTGTTCTCATTGATAGAAAGCTATACATGTTTTGTCCTACAGCCCAAGGATGAAGACTGCAAAGGTGGCAGGCTGTAGAGAGACTACTTAAAATAGCATTGTGCAAGATATGCTTCTGAATAAAACTGTTCAGATTTTCAAAACATTTTATTTTTTAAAAAAATTATACTTCCAGGATATTTTCCTCAGTTTTTTAATTAGAAATGTATTATATATGAATTTACAGATAGCAAATTTGTGTGTTTTTTTCATGGAAATACTGAGTAAATATAGTATATCAGTAAGTTTGTTATTAAAGGTGATGTCCTTGCTTCTTCTTTCTGTTGCTATTGGGCAGATGTTTACAGTAACAGTAGTGTTTTTCTCTTTGTTTAATTTTTTCACATATTCTAGAGTTTGTTGAGTGTATCTACATTTGCTGCTTACAGATGCATGTAATAGCTGCTGTTCAAAACTGCTTCTCAGTGTTATCCCTCTCTACTTTCTCTTCTGGGTATACAGTGGTGCGGTTTCCAGTGCAATTACACCTTCACTGTCTGCTCTCTCCACTAGACAGAGTCAACTCCTAATGCAGGCTGTTCCAGAGCTGTTCTGCTTCCCTATTTAATATCACTTCATGGAGCCTGGGGTTCTTTAACCAGTGTAATCGGATCGGGATTGGGGATGTGTCTTTCACATTCTTACTGTAGAACTCTCGTTTCATTAACAGATGCTCAAAACAGCAGAATTGAAAGCATTGTCTAAAACAGAGATATTACTGGATCTTAACCATATTTAATCCTTACAGAGCTAATGATAATTTGTCTTCTAGCAACTAAATACATACCTTCTTTCTAAATACAGCACCGCTCTTGACTATTAATACGTACTGAAAATTCATAATCTCAGTTCCATCTTTTCCATCTGACTACTTCTGTGCACTCACTGATACCAGAAGGGATCCATTTTGATTTTAAATACCATGTTTATGGGCAGAACGTGCAAAATTTGTTTGGGGAGGGGGAAATCATGTTGCATTTAGAATAAGTGTTCTTACTATTATCATCATTAGCAATACTGAACTTATAGAATTGGATGCAAGAACTTTTGAGATTAGTTCCCGTGGTGGATTTTATATGAGATTCTAACTTGGTTATCAGTGATTGATGACTCACTTCTTTTGCGGTTACCTTAAACATTATTTCCATCTAATTGCTCTCGTTCAATAAATTTGAGCGTCTGTGATTCCTTACTCCTAAAGATGTGACAGTAATTTGTAACCTTCATCACTAAATATACTTATCTGTAACATTATCGTTTAACAGCAGAGTGGTCCATCTAGGAGAGCTCGTTCTTCAACTGTCACAGGTGGTGAGGAACCAACGGTAATAATACTCTTTATCAAGCACTATCTCTAAGTAAAATATGGGTAGAGTTAGATCTTGCACAATAAGGAACTTTTTTTTTTCACAAAGCAGCAGTGTTAATGAAATGCAGCCACTGAATGGTTATAATTTTGTTGTTTCAACTTTTCTCAAAATTTCTCAAAACACTCCAAGTCACTCAAATACTAGTGTGTTTTAATGATGTGAATATGCCACTGAGTTTGAACAGAGCCTATATACTACAGAAATACCGTTGGCTTCTGAAAAACAAAAGATACAGCACCTAGTTCTTTCAAGACCTGATATTGAGAGAGTCTGGGGTTAGAAACATCAAATTAGTGTACATGTAGCTGTGTTTTTAGCTGGCATCTGCCTTCCCTTACTCTTCATTGGACTAATTCCTTTTAATTCTTAAGTTCATCTTAACTTGAGAACCGTGGAGCTACAGTGGTATATAGCTCTTAATGGTCTTAATGGCCAGTTTTCATTTTCCAGTGCATTTCCAGTGCAGTTTTCATTGTTCAGCAGTGCAAGGCTGAATTTTTGCTTTGATCATCCAGTAAAATTCTGGAAGTGCTTTTTTGAAAGTGTAATACAAAGAAAGTGGTTATAATTTATATTGGACTTTGTCAAAAACATCCCATTCTCTTTTAGCCTGATTAAATGTCAGTCTGAAAGAACTTATTTCATGGAAATCATTTTACAGTAACTATCATAAATAGCTTTTATGAATATTTTTTATTAAATTCTTTACTTTTTACAAGTTTGACGTTCTTCAGCCTCAGTCCCTAACGAAGCTTAATTAAGTGACAGTGGCCCTTTTCATCACTGGCTGAGCTGCAGGACATCCTGAGCAGGATGCGTCCCATGCCCTGCTGCGCTGGAGCTGGTGTAACTCCTCGTGGCTCTCAGGAGCAGCCCCAGCACAGGGCTCTCTCTGCTGGGAACTGGTTCTCAGCGAGAATCAGAGAGGCGTTGCTCTGGAGAGAGAGCCATCATCCTGCCTGGCTCTGCCCAAGAGTGGCATACCCTGATTGACTGCTCTAATTACTGATGGTTTGTGTGAGAGCTGGTGTGCCCGCCATGGACCCCTCTGTTGAGTGTGAATGAGGCAGGGACCAGTCAGCCTTGGTTTGTGGTTTCTCTTGGCCAGCCTTGGGGCCTGAGGAAGTACCCAAACCAACGGTAGGGGATTTTTTTCTCCCTGTGGGTCCAAGCCTAAGCGTTTAAAGAGCCCATAGGAAACTGACACACTGAATATTATGTGTAATGTAAAAATGTTCCATCTGCCCTAGGTTTGGCATGGCTGACTTTTTGTATTGGTCAGTGCGAGAAGATAAGTAAAGGTGTTACTTGAGTGTGTGTGATGAAGTAGGTGTTGATGGTTGTAGATAAAGTGCATGTTTGGGTAAACACATCTGTGGTTATTAACCACTTTGCTTTGCAGGAATTTTTAATATTTTTTTTAAGTCCCCAAGGACCTTGACCGTTTCTCTGTGAAGGCTGCCCTGTGAAACGAGTCTGAGCAAAACAGAAGTTAATGCATCGTGTGTCCCAGCATCTCTGTTCTCGTGATGTTTTGTCCTTAACCATAATACTTTTTTTCCCCCCACTATTTACTGAAGGTAGTTGTTAAAAAGCGTTCAGTTTTTGGGTAAAAGGCTCTTGATAAACCTCCCAAGTTTCTAGTCTATGTGGTAGAATATCTTTTACCCTGGTATCTGACATACAGAAAGGAGATGGAAGAGCAAACTCTGATTTGCCGATTGTATTATGGGTTGCATTAAACCACATGGATAGTAAGGAGAAAGGCTGCTGGGACCTGGATTTATTTTGGCAGAGAGTTAGAGAGAAAGGAGAGATCAGGTGGTGTAACCAGAAAGATCTTTCTGGTCTTTCTGTAGCCTCAGAGTTGACGTTGATAATGTGCAGCGTGCCATCTTAGAGTGAGTGAATAGATTGTGTATTATTACAACTAAATGATTCAAGATTTTAATGTAAAATTTCTGAGTTATACACACCACCTGTTTACTCTGCACTGTAGACAGTATTAATAGCCTGAAATGAGCAAACATGGAAGAATGTGTGGCAGCCATCCATTGGTCCAGAAAATCTGCTAATTGCTGTCAGCCCTCTCAATTTCTCCCACAATATCAGATACCTTAATTATCTAATTTTTAACTAAAACATTGTCTGTGGACTGTTTTCAGACCACTTACTGCGGCCCTGTTGGCCACTGATTAACAGTTTGGAAACCATTAAACACTCTTGGAAAGGGTTGTCATCTTGTCATTGCCTGCCACCCCCGTGAACTAAGCCAGTGGGAAAATACCAGGGGCTTTCCAGCACCTGACTGGTTCAGAGAGAAAGAAATCAGAGTCCCATAGTTTGTTTCAGTGGGTATTATTTAGTGTCCTCATCTGTTTTTCCCCTGTTTTCTTGTTTGCCTCGCTGGCAGCCAGGAGACCTGTCCTTAATCATACAGGCAAGGGGTGCCTTAAAGGAAGGGGAGTCCCCAGCTGGGAAGTGACTGAGCTTAATGAACAGATGGATTTATGCAGAGTGTATGCTCTGAAAACTCCCTAGGCAGCCTCCCCTTCCAAAATACAGGCTCAGGTGCATACAGGGTCAATGTTAACAGTTCTCTCTAGGCTTTATTTCTTCAAGGAGCTCTGCTGTTTGTGCTACAGTGCTGCTTTTTTTTCTGCTGTATTTCCCAGAGAACAATGTCCAGTTGGTTTAAGCATTGACTGTTCTCCTCACAGAAGTCCACCAGACAACATCAGCAACACACAATAATATCATTAGTGTGTTGAATAGTGGCATAACTTGTTTAATGACAATTAGTGCCTTTGGCACCCTTGTCATTATCTGTGTATTTTCATTGCAACAGTGTCTTTCTCGTGGAACTTTTAGTCAAAAAATCTTTTCATACTAAATTTGGGGCTCCGATTTGGGGTGTATCTTGTGTCTTCAGGACACCTAACCCTGAGTGCAACATTTGTAACTATAACAAAATGGTTAAACTTTAGGTTTTAAACCTTTTCTTGCAACGGATTCAAGGCACCCTGTGGTAAAGAAAACAGAACTTGACTGCACGGTTACTTCAATTCTTCTTTATCTATACTATTAAAAGGGAAAAAATCCACCTTTTTAAGGAAAAAAAAGTTAACCCATAAAGTTCCTTTTTGTCTTTATGTGTAATCTACAAATTAAAAAGTTTGAGGGCATATAAGCTTAGCTGTTTTCTGAAAAAGATACTTCAGTCTGTGAAAAAATGAATCAAAAGATCTACTGTGAGGAAAAATTCTTGGACTCAAAGGTGCATGTGGAAGAGCTTACATTAAATGAAATCAGAAATCATATTGTTCTGTACATTTTTTTAAGAATAAATTGTTTTTTAAAACAATAGACTTATGAAATATTATTTTTTAGCACTTATAAAATAATGATACAGTAATTTCTTGCTTGAACAGCCTTCAGTGGCCTATGTACATACCACCCCGGGCTTACCTTCAGGCTGGGAGGAAAGAAAGGATGCCAAGGGCCGGACTTACTATGTCAATCACAACAACCGAACCACAACATGGACACGGCCCATTATGCAGGTAGGAACATCTATTATAATGCCTCATTTAGACAGCAAACACTTAGCATCTATTGAGTCTAATTTCAGTTGAAGCATTTCTTCCAAACTCTGAAATTTAAAAAAAAAAAAGAAATCCTAAGCGTTGTCCTGATAACTCAGGATAATCATAAAAAATGTCAATGATTGGGATTTTTTTGTTACCACTTTTAACTGTGTTAAGGTGGAGATGGAATTGATTGCTAGAGGGGAAGGAATTTACAGTGGGGTACATATGAACTCATAAAAGGAGGCAAATGCATTCTTAGGATTGAATTTGAAACTTGTGTTGATCTGTTAATAGTACCATACATTATTTGCCCTTCCAATGGACTTAAATATTTGATCTTTAAGAAAGTATATTTGGTATTTCCTAATGGTAGTAAATAATTACATCATTTTTTAAGTGTGCTAAGTCTGGATGAGCTGTGTTTCTGCCACCTTGCTCACTTGGTTTTGCCTCTGCCCTAGCTTGCGGAAGACGGGATGATCGGGTCGGCAGCGAACAGCAGCAACCATCTGAGCGAGCCCCAGATCAGACGGCCCCGAAGCCTCAGTTCTCCCACCGTCACTTTGTCTGCTCCACTAGAGGTGAGAAACTGTTCCCAAGAAAGATCACTCATGTCTGACTTCTCTTTCTTTGGTGTCCTTACAACTTTTAATTTCCTTTTTAGTTATGCAACAAAGCCTTTTTGCCCTAATACAGTGATGTTTTCTTTAGCAGTTTTCTGCCTGGATCTTTATATTGTACAATAGTATTGCTTAACTTTTATGGTGATTGAATGATGTGTTTTATAGATGATTATTTGGTTTGGTCAGCTAAAACTTAGCCTGTTGATATCTGAAACATACGTCGTTGTTTCCTTTCAAGTGCTGTAAGTGTACAGGAATATGTTTTTAAGTTGAAACATTTATTTTGATGCTGATAAATGAAAACAATACATGCTATTGAGTTTGGAAAATCTTTGGCCATTATCACTGCAGAGGGAAGTGATAGAACACTGTGTCCTTCACAGCAAAAAGCTCATTATGTTATAAGGAGCAGACTTCAGTTAAGTTCTAGGAAATCAGTCCCAGCACTTAATTCTAGTATTAATTAGAATCTGGAATGAAAAACTGTTTGCTATGACAGCAAGTTTTATTCATTCTACATTATTGAGTGTTATTTGATAAATCCTAGCATCTCTCGTTTCCCTCAGGGTATGAAGGACTCCCCGGTGCGCAGGGCGGTGAAGGACACCCTTTCCAACCCCCAGTCCCCGCAGCCCTCCCCGTACAACTCTCCCAAACCCCAGCACAAAGTCGCACAGAGCTTCCTTCCTCCGGGCTGGGAGATGCGAATCGCGCCCAACGGCAGGCCCTTCTTCATCGATCACAATACGAAAACTACCACGTGGGTAAGAGAAGTTCTAGAGAATGAGTTTTAAATCAGATGCCATCTTTTAAATGGCATCTGTTTATGTCTTTGTTTTTCTGTCTATATACTGCCCATGTCATTGTGGCATTTGCCTTGTCTTTAAGAGGGGGTGTGTCAGCCTGACTTTTCATAAAACAGATGCAGGGATCTCTCTGAACCCTCCCTGCAGCCGTGTGCTGTAGCAATAGACCCGAGTAACTCCTTTCCTGAGATGACTGCAGTTCTGCCATTGCTGCTCTCAGAGAAAGGAAACTCATTTGTTGATACCCTCTTAGGTTTTGGTGCATCTATACCTCCTATACCATGCAATAGTGGTTTGCATTTTGTATTTGACCTTTTTATACTTGACAAATGATTGCATACAAGTGCTGTTCTCCAGATTCGGGGTTTAGAGGCACACAGTACGATGGAGACTTGGATCATTTAGTGTGAGACTGTCCAGAATTGTATTGCATTTGGCTGTGACTAGGGCTGCTTTTTTATTAATATAATGTATTATATTTTTGTATTTCTGTTACAGGAGGATCCACGACTGAAATTTCCAGTGCATTTGAGATCAAAAGCGTCTTTGAACCCTAATGATTTGGGCCCTCTTCCTGTAAGTGATAATGTCTCTGTATTTTAATATATACCTGTTCTCTTATGTGATCTGATCTATTATTGCAGTCACACAGTGTATGTGGACACAAACGTTGCTGTCATCGCTTTTCTGAAGATATAAAAGCTATGTTTATGTATAGCACCAAAAAGCTTTATTCTGATCTGTCAATCAGTCAGGCTCTTTGAAGCCAGCCCGTAGTATTTCTGAAATGATTACATGTTTCTTTACTTATCTGAAGCCTTTGAGCTTTGAAGAAACTTACCTTCGTTTTATCTCTGACTGTGTGCTGTGAGATAATTACCTGTTGCTGGGGCAGATTGTTCAAAGGGAGCTCTAGTACTGTACCAGCATATACTGGCATTCAGAAATTGAAATACATTTAGCTTTTTTCAATGAAACTTCCATATTCTGCAGAGAAAATTATTATTGTATCATCAGAAGTTTTGTGACACTTGTAACCGAAGTGTAATACTGATGATACGTACTTGAGCCATGTCAAATACAGAGCTTTGCTTTGTTTTTAAAAAACTGCATCCCTAAAGGCAGAGACGAGGCTAGGAAAGCCAACACTCTTCCCAAGATGCTGGTTTTTACAGTGTAGTGTTGATTTAGCTCATTGTCTCATATAAATATATATGAGATATATGAGACATACGTATATACTAAGCGTATCTTTGAGAAACTGCCATTGACATTGTATTTGGGACACCGGAAACCTTAGTGTCAAGGAGCCACTAATTGTCACCAGAACTCTCAGTGTTTTATGGAGAGGCTGTCTGCAAATGGCTGTGCCAGCAGTTTGCTCTCCCGCCCTACAGAACGTGGCAGTTGGCAATATTTGAGTTTTAAACAGTTGGAATAACAAGTCTTTAATCCTACTCATTTTCACTGAGCTGAGTCACAGTCCTTCAGATACACTGAGCATGCGTTAATCTTCAAGGACACGTTCCTTAGACAGGAGGCACCGCACGGGAGTAACTGAGGGACCAATTTACAATTTATTGTGTTAATTGCAAGGGGTAAAACATGCAGTGAAATCAGGGTGGCCTGAGTATCACTGGAAATACGTAATTAGTAACAGATTGGAACTGAGTTAATCCATTTTTGAGTGAGGTAAGAATGACTACAGAATTTAATAACAGTTTCCCAAAAAAGATTGAAACTAAATCATTTTTCACCAGTATTTTATAGAAGTCTGAAGCTGGTGAGGAGCATATAGGTACACGAGTGCTGGACTGGGCAGTATCACATGTTCTAACAGTGTGCCAGTTACTGCCCTTTCTGTATGCGAGTGATTGGAAAGACAAGAAAGAGGCATGGATAAAAAGGGAGGAATTGAGAAGTAGGTTAGACATTCTCGTCCCGCTGCAGCGAGATCCTGACTTACATCTGTACAGTAAAGAACCCACACACATTTCGGGGGTGGAAGAGGAAACTCTCAAACCCAACCAGTGATGGACAATCTATTCTTTGTGATCGTTTCCTCATAGCAGGAAGTGGATATAAACCCTGATGCAAGAAGTTTCCGCTTCCAAGCTTTAAAAAAATACTCACTTATTGGATACAGTTACCTGTACAAATAGCCAGTTCTTTGAATCCTCCTAGATTTTTGGCCTTGACAATGCATCTGTGATCATGTTGTGTTTTCTTCCTCACAAGCATCTATCAGACAATTAAAAGTAGGTGTGGTTAATGTATTGTTTCGTGTTGTGGGAGAATGGTGGTATTTCACTTATTTTCTCTCCTTGTTTTTTTATTTCCCGATTCCAGCCCGGTTGGGAGGAGAGAATACATTTGGATGGAAGGACATTTTATATAGACCATAGTAAGTAACCGCTCAGGTACTACAGCAAATAGACAAAGGGAGGTAATAAATATTGAAGTGAAAGCTTTATAATTTTACTCTTCATTTAGGAAGCCAGGTGTTGATATGTGGAGACATTGATACCAGAGACTTAGTGCCCTCATACGGTACTGTATATTCACTGAAAGCTTGCTTTTAATTGGCTCATCAAGCTTTGTCCCTCTCTGACTTGTGAAGCATTAACATTTCTTCTTTGTGGTTTCTTTTGTTCTTGTTGATATTTTGGATTCGTCGTCGTTGTTGTTGATGATCCCATGGCTTATTTGCACTTAATAAATTAAAATATACACTAGGAATAGAAAATAAGATGAGAAGAGATCATATAGCCACAACTCCACATAGAGGCAGTGGAGAAATTAGCACTGATGAGTCTCTTTCCTCTCCGTTAAGAAGGTCTTGTGGCAGTGGATTCTGATCTTATTTCCTATTTGTGGCATGTTAAACTGCACCCAGCCCATTAATATTATTCAGTTCTGTTAGTGAAGTTCTAGTGTAAGTGATGTCTCATTGTAGACTTGTCTTATTACGGCATCTCAGAACTACCGTGTGAGTTTCTGTTGTTGTTTGAAAATAAAGCAGCCCAGAAAGGGTGGGTCCTTTCCTCTTCTTCTTTTTTTTTTTTTATTTATTTTGTTTAAGACTTCAGCTGGACTTTTTAATGAGGTATTTCTACAGGTGGCATAATCTTCACTGAAATAGATAACTCACAAAACTACTAGAAGAGGGTACATATGCTATGCAAAACTTAAAGAATTAAAATCTTAAACTATTATACGTATTTGGTAGTATTACATTTTTCCTTCAGTATCAGTAACGTTGACTCCGATGCTTATCTCTAGTTGCATATATGGCATTACTAAATCATTACTAAATCAAAGACTCTCTAAACTAATACGAATTTTGAAATTGTATAAATAGTGTTAAATAAAATTTAGAAAGAATGTATTCGTCAAGTACAAGATTAACTTTGGAAGCGCGGTGCCGTTTGACCATGATGATAGGTTTGTGGCAGAGCCTGCGGCCTCTGGCTTGTTCCGTGGCAAACTGGGGAGCGTGCGCTGAAATCAGCCATGGGTGCCATCCGCTGTGCCCACCCTGAACACGCAGGTCCCAGTGCCCCTTGCTGTGATTAACTGCCATCGGGTCAGTCCCCCTCTGCTGAGGAGATGAATTAAAATGCAACGAACGTAGTCAGTTTTGTGATTAGAATTCCATATAAATGTTGAAAGTATTAACAGATTCAGCTGCTATTAATGTCCTGGTTCCCCAGATACATTTTTGTCTTTCTTCTACGTAATTATCCAATATTGTTGTCCTATTTTTGAAATGTTTTTCTCATCCCTGAGAGAAACTGTAAAAAAGTAATGCAGCCAACACAGAAACCTCCTCTTGCGGAGCAATGCAAACTGCTATTATGCGTGCCATATAAACTGGTAAAGCAAAGTGCTGGTAAGATAACTTAGGTATTACTTGTAGCATAGTAGCCTGAAAATACAATATTTTTAGATTTTAATTGTGAACAGTTCTAATTTCTGCAGTGGTCAATCTTTTAACAAAAAAATGCAGTCTCTAGTTCTCCGTGAGTGGTCCTTAGCTAGCTGAAAGGAAATGAAATGAAACAGTGTTCTCCATTCATTGTAGTGTGCAAATATGTCTGTATTTCCTAGGAGCATTGCAGGAAACTATGGTCTGTGTGTTGGGAGGTGTCACAAAGGAACACACAGAAGTTTTCCAGCCATAAGCAGAAGAGTTATCAGTGGTTCACTGACAGAGGGATGGATCTATCAAATGGGTTCCCCTCAAAGTCTGTCTTAGATCCAGCATTTTTCAAGATATTACTTAATGATTTGAACAATGAATGAGGGGGACTGCACTCATTAGTTCAGCAAAAAGCACCAGTGTAGGGGAGGTGAGGGGTGCTCAGTGGAACAGGGTGAGAAATCAGAATGAGTCTGGCAAATTGCCTCTGTAGTGTGAAGTGAGATGCTGTTTAGTAAGAATTCCGCAGTATTACTCAGAATAGGAATAATTAGCAGAATCTTGGTTGAAAAGGGCATGAAAAGTGTATCATCAATTCAACAGGAGTTAACTCACCCTGTGATGTATCAACAGGAGTGTCTTTAATAAGACCTGAAGTAATCCTTCTAGTCTCCTGAGCCCTGCTGACGTCTCGGCTGTGATAATGCTGTGTCTGGCATCGGGGCCCGAACTTCAGGAACGTAGGGGACCAGAGGAAAAGAGGGAATCCTCAAAGGCATAGAGTCCAATTTAAGAGGAAAGACAGAGTATTCTATTTGTGTGAAGACTTGAGAGAGATGGTAGATTTTTGAAAATGTCCTGCAAAAGGAATGAATTTGTTACCCATGTCCACTCTGGATAAGGCAGAAAATCTTGACCTACAACTCCAAGTGCGGTGGTTCAAGTTGGACCCCTCTAATGGTTGGGGCATTTAAGCCCTGGAATAGCATTTATAATATGAAGTCCCCATCACTGTAATACTATGAAAAAAATGTACACAGAGGTTTGTCAGTAACATCGTACACTGTTAAGTGTGTAGGGCAATAAGAAAGGATTGACGAACTTGCAGTCATTTCCAGTTCTATCTTTGATTCCGTAGAATATTACCACCATGACTTATGGCTGCCCTTTTCAATGGATTGGTATAAAACCAGTAAACTTTGCAGAAGGAAATTTGACTGAAGAGGTTGAAGCAGGATGGAAAAGGCCAGATCAGGCATTGCGCCTTTATGGCAGGCTCTGGTCTGTGGAGCTCCTCTGGTTTTGGGAGCTGTCAGTCTAATAGCCTTCCTCCAGAGTTTCTGTAAGCACTAAATAGACTTAATGCATCAAGGGAAATAAAATAGTACTTTAATATTAAATTAACCAATAGATCAAATTTCTTGAAATGTGCTTGTGATCTTTTTAAATTTTCTTCAGTTAACATTTAATGAATGTCACCTTTCAAATCCCGGTCCATTTTCAAATGAGCTTGGGATGCTCAGAACCTAGGGGTCTTTTCCAGCTGTAGAAACATGGAAAATACTTGTGTTTTAATATCAGTGGGTTTGGGTCTTTGCTTTTACCTGTAGTAGCCATAAAAACAATTTTCTTGAAACTTAAATGTGTTTATTCCCAAACTTAGTAGTTACAAAACTTAAAATCTGGACTAGTATCTTAATACACAGTTCACAAATCAACAGAGAGATGCATTACTATTACCCTTTTGGTGCAGGAAATGGATGACTTCAGCCTTGCTGTTGCAGGTGGCATCTAGTTTGGTTTTTGGAGCATTGTCTTATTGTTGCAACATCATCATTTTGTTGTGATTCTGTTGTGTTCAGAATCTTGTGAGGAGCAGTTGTCTGGAGGCAGGGAGTTTCACCATGGTCCTCTATAACCTTCCATATCACCCTCCTGTAGATGGAAAGAACTGGATTCTGTCATGTTACTGCCAAAATTTCCTGTGGTCCAAACAGAATGAGCTCTTATATCGCAATCGTATAATTTTGCCTCCCTTAATGGTCCTATAATCTTTTCATTAAATCGGTGTCTAAGAAATTGTTTTAAAGGGATGTTATTCCCCCCAAATTTAAATACAGACTGTCTTCTAGAAGTGTGACGTTTTGGCTACCTTTATGCAAATTTTCAAAAGTAAACTTAGTCCATTATTCAACAAAGTTTTTGGGTTCCTTTCCCTTTCAGGCATGAAGTCTGTGTATTTCTAATATGAGTTGAAACTCATTCATGTTCAAACAGAACATGTTTACTACTACAGACGTTGAAATAAAGGCAGTGTAAACACACTGGATTCTGTTGTAGTTTTGCATTTTTGAATGAGTGTTTTCAACTAAACAGTGTGATGGGGTTTTGGTGTAGCTGGGTGAATGCAGCCTTTTCTAACCCTGGAATACTAAGTTGTGGGAATGGTAGGGAAAACAGGTGTAGGGAGAAAAAAAACAACATAAATTCACAGTGTGGTAACAGAGAAGTAATGATATAATTTCTTTTGTTATTTACAGATAATAAAATTACCCAGTGGGAAGACCCCAGACTGCAGAACCCGGCAATTACTGGTCCAGTAAGTACTGCTATGGTTTTTCCCATTGAATGCTGTGACTCGGTGTGACAGACAGAAGGCCTTATCGATGAGCAGGTCCTGCCTCACCAGGCGGAGTTCGATCTGATCAGCAGAAGAACCGACAGGAGGCAGGACCTCTGCCTGAGGGACATGGGAGGCTCAGGGCCAGCTTTAGCCAGTCTGTGAGGGCAGGGGGAGCTGCCACCATGTCACAGCCTGCCAAGGTGCCCCAAAACTGCTGCTTTGTCCCCAGCATCCAAATGCTTGTCCTGCGCTGTGAGCACTGTTTTGTTGCGCACAGGCTGGGGTGTGCGCAACACCTGCTGCCGGTGGCCCAGAGCAGCACTGGGCTTGTTAGCCATCCCTGGGACAGTTGGAACCCCAGCTCTGTGCACACTGTGCCTAGGTCAGGCAATAGGTTTGGATTTGATGGCTTTGGAAGCTTACGCTTCCAATTTATGCCATTTTATGGTATTGTGAGAGATCAGACTTCCCAACTCGAAGATGTTTCCAGCCCCCAGAATACCTTTGCATTTTGGGTAAATCCTCAGGATTTTTAAGGGTCTCAGGACACAGCAGATTAACTACTGCATGGTGTAATTCCAGTTCCTCTTGTTTATTATAAGATTAATAATTATCACTTGTTTGAACATAATTGCTTTTGGAGCGATTTACCCATTTATCATGGACTTAATGCTTGAGATACTAATATACAGAATGCTATACCAATTCTTAATGTTTTTTCCCAGAAATGGGAAGCAGAAACGAGAAAGACTTATCTGGGTGATTTTCTTTCAAGATAATAAGGGACAATCATGATCCCGTTAAGTAAATAACAGTTATTTGTGTGTTTGGGGTTTCTTTACAGAGAAAGCAAACCCATTTTACAGCCGTGTAAGCATTAAGGATTCGTCTTAATGCTTTTAATAGTATTTTTGATGCTGTGACAAAAACAAACAACTATTTGAATTGCATTTCACATTGCATTTAAACAATGGAAACATGTTGAAAGATTATTTAATGGCTGTAGTAAAGTCATATTATCATCGGAGTAAAATGGTTTAGTTTGACTTTGGTTTTAATTTTCATGTCTCATTGTCCACACGAGAAAACTCCTATAGAACTATTTCCACCTCCCACTCTCCCCTACATCCAGTCAGGAATTGACTTCAGGACCAGCCCGTACCTACCCTCCCCCGGATTCCCAGTCATCACCCAGAAACTGTACTTGAACCAGAGCTTTGGAATTAGGGATTCAGCCCTCAGAGAACAGAGAGTGTAACTTCTGCAGTCCTGTGGAATTCAAAATCATTCTTTTGCTCCCCAAAAAAATCACACTTCACTTGTTTAGCTCATTGTTTTACTAGGTCTGCCCTTTCATCTTGCAGTGGAGCAAAGGAAGGTAGGGATGGAGTTGGAAAATACTGTGATCAATGCCAGCAAGCCATTTTGTTTTCCTCCAAGGCTTTTTCCAAACTCTGATTAAATTGATGTTGTATAAAAAACAGAGAATTAAGGATTCTCAATTCTCAGAAAATTAATTGTCAAGAACCCAAAGAGAATTCAGGAATCTATAGCAGTTCTTTGTTAGAGCACAGTGTTAAAACAGAAGTGTCTTTCTGAACTGAAACGAGAGTGCTTGGGAGAGCCTTTGTTGAACCTTGATTTGTGCATGCCTGGAATCATCCTGCCATGCCTTTCGGATACCTGGATATCCAGGGAGGTACTTCAGAGACCCATGGCATTTGTTACGGGCTGTTTACATCTGCCAGAAACCAATTTCCAGCTCTGCTGTTTCCTGTACTTCTACATTAAAAATTGTTAATTGTTTTTAACTGTGTTAAAAATTGTTTTCCTCTTTCCTGTTCCTAAAAGAAGAAAAAAAAAAGTGAGCGTAAGTAGTTGATAAACAGAAGAACTGGGTTGAAAGTTTTCATACCTTTTAACTGAAATTACACCCTGAGAAATGGGAGCGTTTTGGCCGCTGTACTTCGTGCACAGGGGGTTTCATTACATGGGCTCTGGCACACGTGTATAGAGAGCATGTCTTTGAACTTCTTTTTTCTTTCAATAATGCTGGAATATCAGACTGCCAAATAGCTGGAATAATGTGTATTTGTGATTTTCTCTCCGACAGGCAGTTCCATACTCCAGGGAGTTCAAACAGAAATATGACTATTTTCGGAAGAAGTTAAAGAAACCAGTGAGTAGAAACACACTACTGTGTGTTGGAGTCAATTAACGCTCTGTCCGGGAGAAACAACGGGCTCTCCCAAGTGGGGGTCTGGCACGACCTTCTGGTGGTCTCCTTCTGTGAGAAACAGTACTTTCAGTAACACCTTTAGCGTAGGAGAGCACCAGTGTTAGCCGGCACGTGATGCTGCCTCGCAGTTACCAGTAGACAGCCTTGGCAGCGCCAGCTGGAGTTTGAAGAGGGACTTGCCAGGGTCTTTACCCGTTTATTGGTAGCTCCTTGAATTCTCCTGAGAGCTTGACCAATGACTGCACACAGTAAGCACTTGGGTTGTCAGAAAAAAGCGAACCTTCTGAAACAGTTGTTTCAAGCCAGTTTTATCAGGAAATCTATATATGTCTGCGCTGGTCATGTTTATCTCTTCTTCCAGTCCTCTTTCTAGAAATGCTTCCTTCAGGTCTCTTTTCTGCTTTTACCCCCCTGGGCTCAATCCCACCGGCTGTTGGCCCCCTCCTGTTTAGACTGAACTCCTAAAGCGTTCTGGCAGCCCCACGCTCTTTTGTTTGCACCTTTGCAGTTCAGTTGTGCTGTGTCTCTGGTCCTGTACGTGTTCTTGTTGTGAAACTGCTCTGGCCTTTACAGGTATGAGAGAAAAGCGGTTGCACTGAATTACCATTTTAAGCTAAAATGCCCTTAAAATAGAGCATAATAATATCACTCATTTTCTCACTTTGTTTATTACTTTTCTTGTTTTCATTGTTGTGTCAAATATCATAGAAATCTCTGAACCACTGTACTGGAACTTACCCGGTTCACCATATGCTATTGGCCTGTAGGCTTAGAGAGCACTGGAAACCAAAAATAAAGGGAAACTGGCCAGATCAATTGTCTGATCTGTCATTTAGTTGCTACCGCTGGTCAGTAATTTGCCTGAAGACTTACTTATTGAGACTAACAAGTGTAATACAATCTCCTTTCACGTAGGCTGACATACCGAACAGGTTTGAGATGAAGCTACACAGAAATAATATTTTTGAGGAGTCCTACAGAAGAATCATGTCTGTGAAGAGACCCGATGTACTGAAAGCCAGGCTCTGGATTGAATTTGAGTCAGAAAAAGGACTTGACTATGGAGGTGTGGCCAGAGAATGGTTTTTTCTCTTGTCCAAGGAGATGTTTAACCCTTACTATGGTCTCTTTGAATACTCAGCAACGTAAGTGTCTGTTAAAATATTTGCGTTCATAAGGGATATACGTTAGATTTTGTGTAAGAGGCAGAGATACACGGGGAAGGAGTTAGAGCACTCCTCGTGGTGCATCTCAATGGACTCTTAGAGCCAGATCCCTCTGTTCTCTACTATCATTTCATACTTGCTTTTCACTTTTACTTTTCAACTTTTAAATTGTTGAAATCTCACAAAAAAGTCATTATTAAGACAGTATTCTGTGTTGCCTTGCTTGCAGCAAAACTGCAATCTTTGAGGTCAGTAACAGTGAAAGGAGCGATGTCAGACGCTCTCTTTATGCCCTCCCTTACACTGTAAAATGCCCCCAGCCAGAATTGCAGTGCTCCTTTACAGTGAGCTCCTCAAACAGCTCCTTGGTGACAGTTCAGTAGTGACACAGGAGTGGCCTTACCACAGTTGAAGTCTGGGTTTGTCCAACTTTAAAACCTTTGAGCAATCTGTTGGTGTAACTGAGAGAGCAAGTCACTGCCTTAAGGTCCGCTTGGGTTAATGTGTTGTGTGTAATTCCACATCGTGAGGAGGGAGTTCTGAGTCGCAGGCAGTAGTCTTGGTGGTTTTCCGTCAGGATCGAGCTCAGTCCTTTCTCTGGTAAGTGCTGACTGGGTCGTAAAGCAGCTGAACAAGGACTGCACAATGAGTTTTCTCCCATGTGTGTCAGAAAAGACACGTTCTGCTGTAGAAGGGCAACAGAAACAGCATTGGGGAGCACAGAATGGCTGTGTGTTAACAAAGTTCACGGGGTATGCGTTTGGTTTGAAATATTTCTGCTGACAGGATGTAGGTCACTGCAGATACTCTAAATACAATGTTACATCATTTTAGCTTCAGAAATCTAACTAGTTATTTCAAGAGATAAGAAAAAAAATGTACTTAAAAACCCTTGCTTAAAAAAGCAAGATAGCTTCACAGATTAAGAACATACTGCAAATTAAAATACTGCTTTTACACTAATGTCTTATTGTGACACACAGTTTCACCTGAGTCTTAATGTTTTTTTACCCAGCTGAAAGATCTTATTCTTTTGAGGGCTTTTTCCAGTGTCCTGGGGGTTAAGCAGATGTCAGAGATGGTCTCTAGTGTGCAGTGTGGGATGCTAGGAAGAAAACACGCCTTATCCCAGGAGGGTTGGACTGTGGGCCTGTACTTCCTTACTCTTCAGTTCCTTCAGATATTTCAGGAACTAAAAGCAACTACTGCCAAAGAGAATCCTAATGTTTTAAGCCCTGCAATTTGGCTGGCAAGAGTGAATAATGGAGCCCGGCAGAAGAGATAATTTAGCTGAAATTATCATTCCACGGAAGCTGGTGGCAAAACATTACTGTTGTCAGTGACTCCGGGCTTTTATCCTTCGGGGGGGTGAACACAGCTCTCACACTTGCCACAGGTGGAATCCCATGGGCCCACAAGCAGCAGTTTTATTTACCTTTGTCAAATAATGTCTGTGGTGATGGCCGGTGAGAGGTGATGAGGTTGGCCCATAGACTGTCGGGTACTTCTCCTGAGGGACACATGGATAAATGACATTATTACAGTCTTGCAAAGGTGGCAAAGCTCAAAATGTTTATTAACATATCTGAATACCTGGCTATTTAAAGACTTGGTTATTTAGATATTTTTTTTCTTTCCCCAAAAAAGGGACAACTATACACTTCAGATTAATCCTAATTCAGGTCTTTGTAATGAAGATCACCTGTCGTATTTCACATTTATTGGCCGGGTGGCTGGTCTGGCGGTGTATCACGGGAAGCTACTGGATGGTGAGTTATTACACTGTGTGGGTGTGCTACTCTTACTGCATTTTTATTAAATAAAATAAGTCACTTCAGTAATTCGTGCACTTTAGAGCGTAGTATTTCTGGAGACAAAGTATGAGAGAAAAGTAACAGAACTGGAACTGTTGGAAATTGCATTCCTGATGTGAATGGGGATTCAAAAATTAGAGTGTCTTAATAAATACATTTGATATAAAGTTTTGCTACTTTCTCCACTGTGTTAGAACTACAGACTCAGCATTGCCAAATGATCACTGTCCCTAAAGGAAAATCACTACTTTATGTCAGCGATTGCCATGCAAACCTGCAGCCAAAGCAGGCGTGGGGGTGCCAGTTGCAGCATATTTTGATCTGTAAATTATTACTGAGTGATTTAATGAGAAAATATGATTTCTGCTGAACTTTGGAATCCCACAAGAAGCAAGCAAACCTTATAAAGTGACTATTTTAGTGAGCAGCAATGAGGCACATGAGGAGAGGAAGCTTTATCCTGTTTTTCTAGCATCTCCTGTGAGAGAATGGCAATTGTAAATGATTAGAGTGCTTTGAGCTCAATTCCCCGTCTCCCGGCCATTAATGTTGTAATGTTTTGGTAATATGGTAATTAACAACATAATTCTTGTAATTGAAAAATGGGACTTTCTGTGCCTAAATCAGAAATGAGCCTCCTGTGTGAAGCCAGGCGGTTACAGGGCTGCTCTTTCAGGAGGTCTCTTCCGTGCTGGCACAGGAGGAGAATATCCCACTGAGTTCTCCTCGAGGCACCACATCTTTATCCGAGAGGGAAATGCAGAGCAGCGCGGGTAACACTCTGCCCTCTCTTCCAGGCTTCTTCATCAGACCCTTTTACAAGATGATGCTGGGGAAACCAATAACTCTGAAAGACATGGAGTCTGTGGTAAGACAACGGTTCAGTCCCATCAGCGTTAGCAATTAGGGCCTTTTTCCTTTGGGGAAATCTGTAAGAGCCAGGAAACTGTGTGGTGGGAAACACCAGGTCACGGTTGCAACTTTAGAAAGAAATGTACGTAGTTTTGAAATGAAAGAAATTTTCCCTGCCAGGAGAGCTGTTTGAGCAGCGGGGCAGTAGCTGTGGTGAGAGGGACAGGAGCCATGAGTAGCCCAGTAGGAAACGCTCCATAAGCCCCTGGGTTTTGGAGTTTTACAGACTTTGACATAAGTGCTGGTTGAGCTGCTGAATCTCTGCTCCAGCTTCCCCTGGCTCACAGTCACCGCGTTTGGGCAGGTTGTTCTTCTCTTGAAGGACACAGGAGTAAATAATGGTTTAGCTTTATTTTGAAATTAATTTTTTTTTTGCTCTCTTGCTTGGAAATGATAGCTACACATAGCCTTTTTTCTTTATTTTCCCCCCTTGAGTCAATATTTAATTATGAACATGATACATGATGAATATACACCCCTTTTAGGAAATTAGAGAGGTCTTTCACTCAGTAAACTTCAAGGCTTCTCATAACAGCACTGCAGTCAGTTACTGTATAATACACGGTCGATGTAATGAAGTGGTATCCACATTGTGTTGAAAAGAATGTGCAGTTTTATCAGGAAGAGATTTTCTAACCAGTTATTTCACACCACTATACACATATTTACCAAATAGATCTGTAGAGACAACTTACTGTGTTGTATAACAATAAAGTTACATGAACCTAAAAATACAGCATCTAAGAAAATACATATGAATAAAGTAATCCATCTTACAGTTTTACAGTAACTGCACAGATGAATGAGTTCTGGTCTTTCCAGTCCCTTTTGAGTTCTAGTTTTAGATGGTTTTATTTGTTGAATTTAAAGTTAAACCATACATTTAATGTTCACATTTTCAAACCTTGTTGAATTATAATTCCTGTAGGACAGCGAATACTACAACTCTTTGAAGTGGATCCTGGAAAATGACCCTACAGAGCTGGATCTCATGTTCTGCATCGATGAGGAAAACTTTGGACAGGTACGTAAAGGTTATCCCAGAAGTCCGTATTTCCATCTAATTATTGGTTATTGCCAAAAAGTAAATAAATACCGAGCAGTGTCTCAGGGCTGGGAACTTGATGAGGACTGTGGAAGGGCGGTGGTGGGCACAGACAGACTGTGAGGATTTCAAAACCTACGCACACAACGTGCTGTCAAGAGCCTTCTGGTCCTCTTCTCAGCGCTTAGTACTTACCTCCTGCGGCAACGTAAGTTTATCAGCTACATGGAGAATTGGGGAGAACGTTAAATCCACAGGTTGACAAGTTTTTGTAGTACACCCAGTTGTTTGTGGTAATTTTCAGTGTCTTCTGTTCTATAACATTTTAACTTCAAATTATTGATAGTCTTTCCCTGCCAGCTTTCAGTTCTGCTGTGAAGTTTGTTCTCTGACTCTGGGTTGGAGATAGTTCCTCCTCCTCTCCTAACTCTCAAATACCTCAGATAGCTAATTCTGGCATTATCAGCAGATAATTTGATTTTTGTTTAATTTACAAGAGATGCGTGTGAGTGCAGGGGAGGTTAATCCCTAAGCTGCCGCGGCTCAGCAGCTCAGCGCTGTGCGGGCACGGGGCAGAGATCACTGCAGAGGTGTGACAGGGACTGAAAAGGAGCGGCAGTGGCCGGGGGCGTTCAGTGCTCTCGGGGAAACTGCAAACCCATGTTAAAAATAGCTCCAGCTCAAGGTTCACAGGTTCGTTTCTTAGTTTACTTTTTTATTAAATCCCTCCTGGGTTGTTTCTGTGTCTCATGGGTGCAGAGTAGCTAATGGCATGTACGATTTCTTTTGTCTGAACACAACAATTTAACATGTTCTTACAGGGTGTGGGGCTTGGGGGAAGCTCCTGTGATATCATTGTAGGAGTGCATGATGCAGCCGTTGGCCTCTTCAGAGAAATATATTGGGGGGGGGGTGGCGGGAGGTGGAATAAAGGCATCCCAGACATCTGTCTGATTGTTCTTGGTGTTTCTTATTCACCTTCTTACTCCGGGTAATGAGTGGGGCAACGTGGTGGGTGTTTCCGGGTTTTGGAGAGTGACTGTTGTTGATGTAGGGACCCAGAGGTGGCTGCTGCAGGTGTCAGGGGTCTGTGCTCCCGTTACGCTGCAGCTCCCGTTGGAGGCACCCGTAAGGAGTAACCGGTTTCGTGTGCTCATTTAGCGCCCAGTTTATTAGTGGAAGTAACAGTTCTTGTTCTAATTACCGTAACGTGCATTCCGCTCCAAGCAAGAAAATCCCTGATTCCCTTCCCTGCTCCCCGGAGGAGGCGCGCTCCCAGAAAGGGGTGCCAGCGGGTGCCCAGGTGTACGGAAACACCGGGATCTGCACCCAGAACTGCGTCCCCCGAGCTGTGGCTGAGCCGCGCTGCTGCGGTGCCAACGCTGTGTGGCACTAACTGGGAAAAGCCACGACCTCCTCGCTTTCACGGCACCTGCCCAGCGTTAATTCTGTGAATTCCTGCGGATAAGTCACTGTGTTCAAAATAAACGCCTTATTTGGAGTTGGTGTAGTTTCTTGTGAACTGTAATGAGTTTGGTTTTTTCAGTCTTGCGCTCCAGAGTGTCACCGTCCTTGGCGAATTTATGCTGAAGCATTTCTGCATCTGTTTTGCTACTTTACTTTTCTGGCCTTTTTAGGGAAGGGTTTGTGGATTTTAAGAAATAATTTTCTTTGAGGCACTTTGAAAAATGAGAGGCCTCGCTCTGCCCTTATTGCAGTGGAATATGTGTTTACCCAAATGAACCCGCTGTTCAGGACTGAAAATTTGCTTGGAATTGTTTGCTCGTTTGCTGATGAGGATGAACAAGGATTCATTCTTTTAAGTGATCAGATAATACTTTGTTCTTAATGATGCCATCTTTAAATGTGGAGTGTTCTGATGTCTCAGTAGCTGTTACACTGTGATATTTTTACTACTTGTAAATTGCTGCTCGAGGAGGATGGGGTTTGTGAGAAATGTGTCTTGAAATAATGTCGTGTTGTGTTTTGTTCTGTGCTTTTCTTTGGCACCACAGACATATCAAGTCGACCTGAAGCCCAATGGCTCGGAAATCATGGTCACGAATGAGAACAAACGGGAGTACATCGAGTACGTAAACGCTTCTCCTCCTGACAAAGTCTGAGTTTCAGCCCGTGCTGTTCTCTGAGTTACACCGACCAGGGGAGCCTGAGCCAACAGGAAACTGGTTTCTAAGGGGGGGGCACAAGGAGCACTGGGGAGGCTGGGCTTGCTCGGGGGGAGAGGTTTCTGCACAATAAGGGGAACAATAAGAAATTTCTGCTTTTATGATTATTATTTTTCCCCGTTACTTTGTGTGTAATACGTTTGCACTGTCAGCTCTTTCATTTTTTTCAGGTATATCTTTTTTTTTTTTTTTTTCAGTTTCCAGAGGCAAAATATTAGACATCATAAATGTATTTTGTCTCCATCATCTCGTACAGCGCAGAAACCAAAAGCTCCTTGAAAACGCGTAGGCCAGAATCTGGAGCTGTGGGTTATTTTGCAGCTGGAGAATGCTTTCCTGGCCAGTCTCAGGACTTTTGTAGCTTTAGAGTCAATACTTGTGTGCTCTCATTTGGAGAGAATTCACGCAACTTACATTTTTCAGATGTTTTTCCCCAGAATTCCATTATGATAGAGAAATATTCTCGCTGTTAGGCTTAAAAACACTGAAATGAGCAACAAAAAAGCCCCCCCCAAACTTCAGGTGTGGTCACAAGAGTCATTTTATTTTTGCCTCTGCCTTAACGCCCCAGTGATGGACCCTCGTGCACACGTAGCGCTGACGGGGTATCACGTGTGTAATGAACAGTCAGTGTCTGGTGGCAGATCTGCTGGTTTGTGTGTGTGTTTTATTGTGTGATGTTTATTGCAGAGGGGCAGGCAAAGAGCTGAACTGAGTCAGTAGCTGCTAATTACAAGTCAGTGTTACTTCTTTAAGCATTACGAGAGGATCACAGGAGGAATGTTCTGGTAACTGCCAAATGAACACTATCCCACACTGCAACTTCTGTTTGAAACGCAGCTCGGGGAACATTGGCCAAGATAAGAACAAAACCAGAGTAAATTGAATTAGCTGCTTGGTTTTTCTGAACTCCGCCCCCCCGGAACCGGCTGCCCAGGTGGTGGCTCGGAGCCCAAGCGCGGATCAGAAACTGAGCTGTGGGGGTTGCGAAAATCTCTCAAGCTCGTCTTTTGCCATCGTCTAACAAGTGCCTGTCTGTGTCTTTTACAGCCTGGTCATCCAGTGGAGGTTTGTAAACAGAGTTCAGAAACAAATGAACGCCTTTTTGGAGGTGAGGGCCGGGCCTTTGGCTGCTTTTGGTTTTTTCCCTCAAATAATTTTTTTTTAATGCAGACTTTTTGTACCTCAGTGCCTGTGCCGAGGCAGAGGGAAGCTTTGTGTAACCGCGTGAGCTCTGGAATGCTTCTAGTTCATGATTTTACAGTTTCACCTTGTATAAGTATGTACGTAAGACTGTGTAATCCTGCCCTGAGGGGAAGAAGGTCATTTTCATTCAAGCTTAAATTATTTGAGCTTGAAATAATTTAGTGATTAATTTTTTTAATTATTCAGCTCTTATTTCGGCTACCGTGTATTTCATTTTCAAAACCCTTCTTTGTGCTCTGTCATTTACTTGGGTTCCCCAAAGCCAAAGATCCTGTGAGACAAAACCTCAATTTTAGATGGTACGAGAATTTTAACTGTGCTTTCCTTCCTTTTCAGGGCTTCACAGAGCTTCTTCCCATTGATCTGATTAAAATTTTTGATGAAAATGAGCTAGAGGTGAGTTTGTTTCATTGACGCCCAGAGACACCAGATCACAAAAAGATGCTCTAGACTCATCATCCACCGCTTACTCATCATGTTTTGCTTATAGTGGGAAATGAGATTTGTCTCCCAAATTAATAAATCACCTAAAAGCACAAAAAACGGTAATTGTCCAGTGAGGTGGTTGGGTATGTGCCTATAAAAGCCTGGCAGTAGCTGACTGAATTAGTGCCCTTGTGCCTGTACCAGCCCCTTTGAGCAAGTGACCGTGAAGCTGCTGGCAGAGCACAGGTACCGCACACCCTCCGGGAACGCGAGGTGTTCTTGGGAATTCTCCTGGAGAGGGGGTCCCTGCTGGAGGTTTGTGTTCCTGTTTGCGCTGCCTGGCCCCGGGGAGGGCGGGAGGGCCGGGGGGGTGCCCTCGTCTGTGCGAGAAGGGCACAGGTAACACATTCCTGTCTCCAATGTCCCTCCCTGTGCAGTTACTGATGTGTGGCCTTGGCGATGTTGATGTCAACGACTGGAGACAACACACCATCTACAAAAACGGCTACTGCCCAAATCACCCCGTTATCCAGTGGTTCTGGAAGGTAAGATCACTGCCTGCGCTGGGCTTCTCGGGCTGTTCCTGAAGGCGAGAGTTACCTCTCTCTATTACAGGCCAATAGAGATTGTTACTCAGGTTTTGGGTTGTTTTGACAATGCCGTGTACGGCTGTGGCAGTGTAAAGCGAGTGACCGTGTGTGCGTGTGTCACAGGCCGTGTTACTGATGGATGCGGAGAAGCGGATCCGGTTGCTGCAGTTCGTCACCGGGACGTCACGCGTGCCTATGAACGGATTTGCTGAACTCTACGGTGAGTTCCCTCCCGGTCCCCGCGGGGGGAACGCTCCCCGCGCCAGCGGAACAGGGACGGGAAGTCCCGGGCACAGCTCAAACCCAGAGACAGGCAGCCCCCACCCCCAGGGACAGTTCTCCTGCTGGATGCCGAGAGCTCGGGAGGGGTTGGGGGCACGGGGCACTGAGGGGGACGTGTTTGTACACCGGGGGTGTTACATACACCCTCTCCTGCCTCCCAGGGAAAAAACTCAGCTGTCAACAGGAATAACATTAATATAATATGAATAATATTTTGGAATATTCGTGTAACACCAATGCTCCTGTCACCCGAAGGGGCGGGGAAGGCGTGTGTAACCAGCACTTGGATTGTTCGGTGTTGGTGTCTGTTACACACTCTCTGCGCAGAGGTAGGCAGATACACTGAACGGGTTGGCTGGGCTCAGAAGTGAATAACCCCCTTCCTCTTTGCTTTAATGTCGTGTTAATTCATTAAGAGAGGTTGTACCAGGTATTTTGTACCAGTTGAAAAATCCAGCCCAGGATTTATGCAAACATTTACTGTTAAAAATGACACTGAGGGAGTCTCTGTGGTGTCCGGCAGTTTATATTTAATCTGATTTTCATTTTCAACCAGGTTCAAACGGTCCTCAGCTGTTTACAATAGAGCAATGGGGGAGTCCTGACAAACTGCCCAGAGCTCACACCTGGTAAGTCAGGAAAGATGTAATAAAACTGCTGCTGCTTCCAGGAACAGGGGAAACGGGTGTGTGCTTCTCTCAGACACGCTTCAGCTCTGTCTCCTACAGCGTTTATACAACAGGGTGCTCCGAGAACTCCACATATGTGTGTGTGTGTGTGTAGGGGGGTGTGTAGGTGTAGAGGTAGAGGGGTGTAAGGGGGTGTGGGCGGGTAGGTGCGTGTATGGATAGGCACATGTGTAGGTAAATGCGTGTATAGGTAGGGACATGCGTAGGTAGGTGCATGTAAGTAGGGGCGTGTGTAGATAGGGGCGCGGATAGATAGGGGCGCGGATAGATAGGGATGTGTGTAGGTAGGCACATGTAAGTAGAGGTGTGTGTATGTAGGTGCACGTGTAGATAGGGACATATGTAGATAGGGGTGCGTAGGTGCGTGTGTAGGGAGGGGTGTGTGTAGGTAGAGGCGTGTAAGCGTGAGTAGAGNTGTAGGTGCACGTGTAGATAGGGACATATGTAGATAGGGGTGCGTAGGTGCGTGTGTAGGGAGGGGTGTGTGTAGGTAGAGGCGTGTAAGCGTGAGTAGAGGCATGTGTAGGTAGGTGTGTGTCTAGGCAGGGGTGTGTAGGTCGGGGCAGGTAGGCGCGTGTGTAGATAGGGGCGTGGAAGTAGAAGCGTGTGTAGGTAGGTGTGTGTCTAGGCAGGGGTGTGTAGGTCGGGGCA